>PVKE010012744.1:0-37746 GCA_004027555.1 Craseonycteris thonglongyai
AAAAGGCCTCGATCGGAGTCTGGGCGGGTTTTATCCTTTTTTCTTAGAAGGGGTCATACCTTTCTAGGCCTGGGGGGAGGGGGGGGCCTTTTGATTGATAGTCTTGATTGACGGGGCCATTACATCACTTATATTCCCCTGTGTAGGTCCCTTCCCAGAGTTCAGTCTGATATATTAATGAACTGGGCATATGTATGCTATAATGATGGTATATGAGGCTTAGGTGGAGGGTGGATCCTATGGAAGGGGTCCTGAGATCCCCCTACTCTAGCTGCCTGCCTGCTTTTCTCTTTAGAGACATGATCCCCCCAAATCTCTGTGGGAAGCTGAGGGGCTGAAGATCTCTTCTTTTGTATTTACTTCCTGTTGTGTATGGCCATTGTCCCTGCCTTTGGGGTTCCTAGAGCTCTCCCCCTTACTAGGCTAAAAAGAGGGGAAGGAGGGTCCCCCTCAAAGACCGTGTTGACTCCTTTGGTTGGGATGGTCTGGAAGCCTCACTGGGGTATAATTCATATGCTGATGGCCCCTAGATGAGGAGAAACAGATTCAGTTAATGAATTTGAAAGCATTGGCCCAAAAGCAGACTCCTGGGGCATTATCTGCTCAGGACTTGAGTCTGGAAGGTCCAGAAAGAATGCTTGGCCACAATCAATAATACAGATTATAGGTTCTCGGGTAATTGATGTCTGGCAGATGCAAATTCCAGGGCGATTCACTAAGGCTGGAGAGCTGGGCACATTTTGGAAATACACTGCAAAGGAGACCGGGAATTTCTATAACGGGGGCTCCTTCATTTAGCCTGTGTTGCTGGCACCTCTAATCATGGCTATAAATATCAGCTGACTATCGAAATCAGCTGGTTAGAGTTGGCCCTTGTGGAGTTGGGGGAGACTTAATGACTGCATTTTCAGTCATTCTTTTTATTAAGATCTTGGTAATAGAATAGATGAGCAGATTCCATTTGGCATGGTTTCATCTTTTTTCTATGTAGGAATTTCCTTACCTCTTGGAGTATTTTTTAATTACAAAAGCAAATACGCCATGTAAATTATGGCATTGTAAACAGTGCATATAAGGAAAATGCAAATAACCTCACTCCTCATTCCCACCTTCCAGCATTAGCAGTGATAACAGGAGGTAACAGGAGGTAGGTATTCCTCACCTTTCTCCGAGTTCATGTAAACACATGCAAGTATGCACACATCCTGAGAGGTGTTTTCTCTCCTTCTTGTTTACATTTTCCCCAGTTTTCAACAAGGTTGCAATTAACATTTTCTATGTAAATATCTTTGCAATTCTGATAATTGCTTGAAATAGATTCTCTGAAGTGGAATTACTGGTACAAAGAGTGCATTTTTTTAAAGATTTATTTTTATTGTTTTGAGAGAAGATGGGGAAGAGAGAGAGAGAGAGAGAGAGAGAAAAGGGGGAAGGGCCCAGAGCAGTCTCCTTAGTTTTACACCATTAGTTGTGACACGGTTTCATTCCACACAGGTGGATGTGGGGCTGTGTGGGGAAGGAACCAAACGGGGCCACTGAGTGGGAGGCAAGACCCTTCACTGCTCGTGCCATCCCAGTGATTACCAGTTATGCCGAAGTTCAGCACATAGGTGTGCACAGGCTGGGGTTGGGAATCGAATTCTGGACCTCGTGATTGCAAGGCAAGCACTCAAACTGCTGAGATCCCAGCGTCCCTTGATTTTGTTTCTTAATGGCTTAATTTTTAACATTTAGCAGTTTACTGCATCTGAAATTTATTTTAGTGTACAGTGTGAAATAAGAGTCCCCATAATTTGTTTTCTGAATGATATACCACTTATCTTTCCCATCTTTATGGATGTGTGGTACTGCCTTTTCCAAGGCATTGAGTTCTTACACTATTTTTCATGGGCTGTTTTTCATGATGTATCCCAAGGAAGGGAAATTTGAGACCCTACTTGAAAGGATGAAAAGATAGACTTTGACCAGGGAAGAAAAGACTACATTTCTGTAGTGGAGAGATTCCCCTCCATGAAGCTAATGACGCTTGTGTTTTAAGGACCCTTATTTGCCCTTGTCTTTTCCAAGGCCCTGGGGGAGGCCATATGTTTTTATAAAATGTACACAATTAAGACATTTTCATTGTAATCAGTTGAGACAACTGTCTTATTTACTATGACTTCCCTCACTGATTCCCTCCTGTTAAGTGGTCTAGTATTGGCCTGGGTGTCATTTTTTCTTTTTCTTTTCTTTTTCTTCTTCTTCTTTTTTTTTTTGTATTTGGCTAACGGTTGAGTTAGAATATATTTAGTATTATGTGCTTTGCAGTCACTTCCATGGATGGTTCAAATATCGACAGCTGTCCTGGTATGGGAAAGGCTATCATGACACAAAGTCACAGGAACAGAGGTAGTATCACCATGTGAAGATGCCCTATAACATCTGAGCCAGAAGTACATAAGTAAAGGAAGATAAACAAGATTTGAAACTTTTGGAGTCAGAAGCTGGTCTGTGGAAATTCTTGCAATCATAAACACTGTCAAAATGGAAGCGCAGGAGATGCCAGGATAGCTCAGCAAGTTGAACACTTGGCTTGCAACCATGATGTCTGGGGATCGAATGCAAACCTATGTGCTGAACTGCAGCACAACTGGTAACTGCCAGGATGATGGCCAAGGTTCTTACCTTCCAGGTGGGAGGCTCCCAATTCTGCTGCCCTGCGCGGCCCCATATCCACCTGTGTGAAATGAAACCATATATGTAATGACTAATGATGTACAACTGTGGTGCTCTGGACCCTCCCCCTTATCTCTGTCTCTCTCACCTCTCAAACAATAAAATCTTAAAAAAAAAAAAAAGGGCAGAGGATTCAGTTCATACCACCAATTTTTAAAAATGAAAATTTTCTTTTGCTAAGAATATACTTGATAACGCAGTGCATACAAGTATAAATGTACATGTTAGAAGAGAGACTGGTTCAATTTTTTTTTTCTATATATAAAATGATATTAAAAACCATTGTCATAATGAAGGACAATAAAAGAATATGCCCCTAAAAATAGGAAAAAAAGACGGTTAGATGTTTCAGGCAGTTAATTAAAAAACTATAGTTGTTTTATATTTTTTTACACAAAGTACATTTTAAATTACCATTCATTTAATACATTTGCTTTACATCACATTTTAAAATTGAAGTTACACTGTCTTGAAAAGCATAAAAAGCAAAACTTTTATCACTTAGCCAGAATCCCAAAATGCATGCCTTGTCTAGGATGTACCAGATTGCATTCACCAGTTATCCTGATGTCTGCTAGTGTATACATAAATGGTATTGCCTGCATCTCTGGGTGCAGCTGGTTCTTTAATTTTTCAATTACAGATGACATTAGTTTCAGGTGTACAAACTAGTGAAGAGACATTTATATACCAACTTACAAAGTGATCACCCCTATTAGTCTAATAACCAAATGCTATGTTTTTTTAATCTGGATTTTGTGATGTTTATACTTGTTAGTTTTTTTAAACAACTGTTTTCCTATATATTTTTTCTCATTTTTGAATACTCACATTTGTGCCAAAGTTTGGATATTTAATTTTATATTCCTTTTTCTTAATGAAGGCTTCCCAAATTATATAAATTTCAAGTTCTATAAAACCTGGACCCACCTTCAACCCTTAGGGTGAATATCTTGGCAAAGATTAACCTTACTTGTTCCAAGACCTGGTTGTAATTTGTCCCCTCGGGCCCTTTGAAAAATGAAATTTCTTGCACTTTACTCTGATTTTGACACTGAAATAAAACTTTTATGTCAAAGACAATAGCATGTTAATAAGATAATTAATTTGAAACCCTTAAAGCATTTTTTAAAGGGGTCATTAAATGACTACTTAAGGCATTCTGTTTTTCACCCTGCCTTTTTCACTTATCAGTATATCTTAAAGACCTTTTCTTTCTTCATACACACAGCTTCCTCTTCCTCATTACTTTCAGCAATTACCTCTGATTCCCTGGTAGGAATATACCACCTGCTGTCTGGGGATTGTCATTTGAGTTGCTGTAGTAAGTAGCCTTAGACACACATCCTTTCACACCAGTAGTCAGTTGTAGGATAAATTCTCAGTTGCACCACCATGTGTGTATGAGAAAAGTTTAGGTTGGAAGTAATTCTTTTTTAGATTTCTTTTTTATTGTTGACAAATAGTTATAACATAAAACTTACCATTTTAACCATTTTTAGATGTACAGTTTAGTGGTGTTAAATCCATTCACATTGTTATGCAACCATCACCACCATTCATCTCCAGAACTTTTTAATCTTCTAACTCTGTCCCCATAAACAATAACTCCCCATCTCCTCTCCCCCAACAGCCCCCGTTCTACTTTTTGTGTCTACAAATTTGACTAGTCTAGGTAACCTCATATAAGTGGAATCATACAGAACTGGCTGGGTTATCTGACTTCGCGTAATATCTTCAGGGTTCATCTATGCCGTAGCATGTGTCAGAGTGGCCTTCCTTGTTAAGGCTGAATAGTAGCCCTTGTGTGTGTATATGTCACATTTTGTTTATGCTTTTATTCATCAGTAGACATTGGGTTGTTTCCCCCTCTTGGCTGTTGTGAATAATGCTGCTCTGAATGTGGGTATTGGAGTCCCTGTTTTCAGTGCTTTTGAGTATATACCCAGAAGTTCCATCAGTGTTTAAAAGCATTGATTGCTCAGTTGTTCTCAGAGGTTAGGATTGCGGTTGGGAAGTCCCAAGTCAGTCCAAATGCTGATCTTCTATACACTATATTACCTAGTTTTTCCTGTCTAGCCATGTCATCCTTAGTGAACTGGAATTTCTCGGTGCTCTGCCCTGATGGGAGTCTGTTATTCCCGTTGTGCTGGGAGTTCTGGTAGTCAAGTGGGGGACAAACTCCTGGGGGACGGGGGCTCACAATTTAGTCCTAGGAGCTTTGTGCCTCGCTGGCAGTGTTCCTAGAGCTGAGTGGAAGAAGAGGGCAGAGGGGCTTGACATCCTGACAGTTAGTACCTGAGCTTACCCAAAATATACACACTCTTGTGTGGCCTACTAGGTCCCACGTGATCTGGCCCCAGGTACCACTCTTCCCTGGCGTGTGCAGGGCTCCCGCCACACCACGTTGTTCTTGTTATTCTTCAGCTCGCCCAGCTTGTTTCTGTCTCAGGATCAGGGTCTTTGCTCTCGGTACCTCCTCTGCCTGCAACACCCCCCTCTAGAGATCCAGGCATGGCTGTAGTTGACAATTCATTAGGGATTCTATTCAATGTCACCTCCTGCAATGGCACTCTTCTGACCAACTTACTCGTATCTAAAGTGGCTGAGAAGCCGGGATGGCTCAGTGGGTTAAGCGCTCACTTTGCAGCCCCGGGGACCCAGGATCGAATCCCGGCCCCGGCCCGAGCGGACCCATGTGCTGAACTGGGGGAACTCCCAATAACAAATAACAAATAACAAATAATTCCCAATAACAAATAACAATAACAAAAAAAAAATTGGGGGAAGCCGGGATGGCTCAGTAGGTTAGGCGCTCACTTTGCAGCACCAGGGACTAAGGATCGAATCCCGGCCCCGGCCTGTGCAGAACCATATGCTGAACTGGGAGCTCCCCCAGTTCAGTTCTCTCTCTGTCTCTGTATCTCTCTCTCTCTCTCCTCTGTCAAAATAAATAAATAAATAAATAAATAAAAATAATAAAGTGGCCGAGTGTATTTTATTCCACGCACAGTGGGAGGTCATTGGAGGGTTGAGAGCAGGAGAACGGAGACACAAGCATAATTTCATTTTTAAAGGTTTATTTGTTTGTTTATTTTTTAAGATTTATTTTTATTGTTTTTTGACAGAGAGAAAGATACAGAGACAGAGACAGAGAGAAGGGGGAGCGCCCAGAACAGTCTCCATAGTTGCACATCATCGTTTTTTTCCACATAGTTTCATTCCACAGGTGGACGTGCGGCTGCACAGGGCAGGAACTGGGCCTGGGTGAGAACCAAACTGGGGCCACTCCCCAGTTCAGCATATGGGTCCACACAGGCCAGGGCCGGGATTCAATTCTCAGTCCCTGGGGCTGCAAAGTGAGCACTTAACCCACTGAGCCATCCCGGTTTCCCCTGTTTGTTTATTTTTAAAGAGTTATTTTATTGTTTTTGACAAAGACAGAGAAAGACAGAGATAGTGAGAGACAGAGAAAAGGGGGAGGGCCCAGGGCAGTCTCCATAGTTGTACATCATTGGTTTTCAACATGATTTTTTCCACACAGGTGGGCTGGGGCCACACAGGGCAGGAACTGGGCTGGGGGCCTCTTGCATGGGAGGCATACCCCCTTGAGCCAGGGGACAAACTGAGGGGGCGAGAACCAAACTGGTGCCTCCCATATGGGAAGCACACCCCAATTCAGCAGTTCAGCATATGGGTCCACACAGTCTGGGGTCAGGATTCGATCCTTGGTCCCGGGGCTGCAAAGCAAGCGCTTAACCTGCTGAACCATCCTGCCTTCCCCAAAGATTTATTTATTACTTGAGCAAAGGTGAGAGAGAATGAGAGTCTGAGAGAAGGGGGGAGGGCCCAGAGCAATCTCCATACTTGTACATCATTAGTTGTAACATAGTTTCATTCCACACAGGTGGGTGTGGGGTGGGAACCAAACTGGGGGCCTCCCGCATGGGAGGCAAGAACCTTCACTGCCATCTGGGCAGTTACCAGTTGTGCTGCATTTTAGCATATGGGTTTGCACGAGCTGGGGCTGGGTTTTGGTCCCTGGACCTCGCGTTTGCAAGGCAAGCACTCAACCTGTTGAGCTATCCCGGCATCCCCATGAATTCCTTTCTTAGGGGTGGATTTCTATCTGACTATATTTTTCTTTCTCAAAGGCGAGGCGTTCTTATATTCTGTTTCTGTAGGTCTCTGTCCTGTGTGTCTCCTCCCAGACTTGGCTGAGGGTGGGGGGTTAGTAACCAAGTGACTGACAAGGGTCTGACAACTGGTGTGAATTCTGGTTCTGAAGTTTCCTAGCAGTGTGAACCTGCACAGGTTGCTTAACCTTTTGAGCCTCAATTTCCTGACTTGCAAAATGGGGATAATATTCTCTTTGCTGGCATATGACTTGTGCTCCCCTTCTTTCCTAAAAATGCAATTAGCAATGTTCCTGTTACCTTGCAAAGTGTCCATATTGTGGATGGAAGGTGATGGTGCAGCCTGTGGCTCTTAGGCATCTGGGCTGAGGAATCCCTTTAGTTAAGCTTTTGAGGGGTCTGGGGCCCTGGGGCCACCAGTCCCTTGAGCATCTGAGTGGGATGCACCTTGCAGGTCCTAGATGCAGCTGGTATCCAGGAAAGCAAATTGGGCTGGGAATTAAATTCTTTGTCACCAATTCCCTGGGTGACCTTGAGTGACCCCTTGTGGGGAAGTGTGACAACACACAACATCCCTGCAAGGATGGGTTTTGTACCAGATTTTGCTGATACATTTATTTTTGCTGCAGGTACCATGTAAAAATTTCTTCAGTATATTTTTTATTGTATTTTGTATATTTTTGTGTTACTCATTTGGATGCATTTCTTGAACTTTATTTGACATCACTGTATGCATGTTATGAGGCTTCATTTATCAGCAAATCCAATGTATCTTGTTAACTTACAAAGGTATCACTCTTCACTGATGTCATTTTCTCTTAGTTTTGGGATTTTTGTCCTTTTCAGAGCTTGTGAATTCCTACTAGAATCCTCTAAACTATACTTACATCACCAAAGTGTTTCTCTCCTAAAAAACACTTTAAGATTACATTCAATATGTGTATTTTTAAATTCATTTTATGTAATAACTTTTTAAAAAATAGCACTTTCTGTGTACCAGGTATTGTCCTATATACTTTATAAGTATAAATTTATTCTCTTAATAGCTCTATGAGGTGGGTATTAATGATCTCCATTTTTTAATATCTTTTTTTTTTTTTTATATTTGTAGAGAGTAATTATTTTATCTTCAGTGCATATTTATTTCTATTTTACTCTTGACAGATAGAGAGAGAGACAGAGACAGAGACAGCCAGAGAACCGAACTGTGGGAACTCCCCAGTTCAGCATGTGGGTCCTGCCTGGGCCGGAGCCGGGACTCGATCCCCGGTCCTCGTGGCCCCAAAGCGAGCGCTCAACCCGCTGAGCCGTCCCGGCTTTCCCCTAATGATCTCCATTTATTGATGAGAAATTGATCCTCAAGAGACATCGAATAACATGCTCAAGTTCATGCAGCTAATAAATGGCCGCACTAGGATTGCTACCTGATTTTGTTCTCTGGATTTCCCCATTGTGTTACCTTTGACCTCAGAATTATTTTCCCAGAACTTTCCATGTAAAATTGTGATGCGTCTTACGTACTTGTGTATCTTATAAGCCAATACGTATGGTACCAAGTGGCTGAACTTAACCTCGGATCTGAGCCCCAGTTCCTCTTGGGACCCCAAAGCCTCATCTGTAAAGTAGAGGTGGGGGGAATATAAAGAATTATATGAGTTGTTTTCAGGTTTGATTTATTTACATTTCCTTCCTCAGATTTATTTTGATGCACCAAAAAGGTCCTGAAATAGCACCCTCCCCCCAAGCCCAGCACAGGACTTTCCACACTATGGGTTTTCCATAAACATCCTGGGATGAAGGCAAGATGAGCCCTAGGGAAGGTCCACCTTACCTCTTCTGGGAAGTTAATTTCTAGCCAGAGGAGAGTTGCTGATAATTTCTAGGAGTTTCTTAGTGTTATGTCCCAAGTTCAGTGACTATGTAAAGTCACTCTGAAGTTTTACACTGACTAATGAAGTTGGTTTGATGGTTTTCCTTTATTTGGCAGATGTGGTAGAAATGGAGGTCAGTGGTTTGACCAAGGTGACTCAGTGGGGATGGTGGGTGGGAAGGTAGTTTCTGTGATGTCCTGTCTGGTTTCTGCTGTCGTCATTGTCTATGGCCACTGCTGTGCCACCCTGAGTGCTGGCTCTGAGGGAAGGGACTTTTCAGCCTGTGCGCCCAAGGGCCAGCCAGGGGCTCTGGGGACTCCATGGGCCTGGACCACTGACCCTTGGAGGTGGGATCCTAACATCTTAGAACTGGAGGGACCTTGGAGGTCAAGAGGCAGCTGGCTTCAGGAAAGCAGAGTAGGTTGGGAATTGTGAGTTTTTTGTCCCAAATTGGCTGGGCGACCTTGTGCTTGCCACTGTCCTTCTCTGGGCCAGGGCCGGGATACTAAAGGTGATGTTCCATGATACAAGTTCAGCCTTTATGTTTTATGTCTGCAGACACAGAAACCCAGAGAGAGACAGAGATTTGCCCATATAGTTGTACAGTCAGGAATTTTTAAAATGATCCCTTTCCTGGTCAGTAACATGGAAAGTGCAGAGGTCCTTAAATCAGACTGCCTGGCATCTAGTAATTGCTCACTTAAGTGTGGGCCATTGTTTTATTTATTGGTTGGTAACAATGACAGTTTCCAGGTGTACAACTCTGTACATTACATCGTCTGTGCATTACATTACGTGCTCACCACCCAGAATCAGCTCTCCCTCCATCACCATATATCTGGTGCCTCCTCCCAACTCCCTCCTGCTCCATTGTTTTATTAAGCAGCATCATATATGGTGCAGGTCTTACTCTTACTAATTGTGTGACCTTGACTTGAGCAGGTCATTTAACCTTTTCTTGCCTCTGTTTCCTTTGGTGTGAATTGGGTTAATAATAGCCCTTCTTTATGGGGGATTTGTAAGAGTAAAATTCAATTACTCATGTAAAATGTAGGGCTTGGCACATGGCCCATAGTAAGTGCCCAATAAAAATGAAACTGCTTGGAACTGACCAGTGGTTCCCACAGCATTTAGAATCACTCCACTTCATGCCAAGTTCATGTCCACTCAGTGTTGTTAATTTTTTTTCTAACCCTTGTTTCCCTCTGATTTCAGCTTAAATGTCACCTCAGGAAGGTTTTTCCTGGCCACTCAGAACTGGTCTCCCCTATTCCCTGTTATTCTGTTTCCTACATTGTACTTCACCTAGTTCAGAGTGGTTGATTGTGTTGTTTATTGTCTCTCTCTCCCCAGCTGGATGGTAAACTGGAATCCCCCAACACCTCAAACCTCCCAGGATAGGCTCTGAATAGATGAGTATGAGGTGGTCTCTTGTTTCCAGTTTGCTCTCTGAACACCAGGGAGGTTGGTATATTGTACTTGTTAGATAGCTGAAATTTTCCTTTTGTGAATCTCCTCTATTGATATACTCTGCCCACTTGCCTATTAGAATCTCCAATTTCTTGTAATATTTTAGATATTAATTCCTTGTTTCATTTTTTAAAAGATTTATTGTTTGAGAGAAGGTGAGAAAGAGAGAGAGAGAGAGAGAGAGAGAGAGAGAGAGAGAGAGAGATACAGAGTCAAGAGGGGAGGGCCCAGAGCAGTCTCCATAGTCGTACATCATTAGTTGTGACACAGTTTCATTCCACACAGGTGGATGTGGGGCCTCATGGGACAGAAACCAAACCGGGGGCCTCCTGCATGGGAGTCGAGAACCTTCGCCACTATCCCAGCAGTTACCAGTTGGGCTGCAGTTCAGCATATGGGTTTGCACAGGCCAGAGCCAGGATTTTGATCCTTGGACCTTATGGTTGCCGGGCAAACACAACCTGTTGAGCTAAACCAGCATCCC
Source organism: Craseonycteris thonglongyai (assembly GCA_004027555.1). Lineage (NCBI taxonomy): Eukaryota > Metazoa > Chordata > Mammalia > Chiroptera > Craseonycteridae > Craseonycteris > Craseonycteris thonglongyai. Next base: position 10,677 of record PVKE010012744.1, read on the forward strand.
CTTGTTTCATTTTTTTTTTCTTTTAAGATTTATTTTTATTGGTTTTTGACAGAGAGAAAGCCAGACCAGGAGAGACAGAGAGAAGGGGGAAGGCCCAGAGCAGTCTTCATAGTTGACAACATTAGTTTTCCATAGTTTCACTCCACAGGTGGGTGCGGGGCTGTGCAGGGCAGGATCTGGGCTGGGAGCCTCCCACATAGGTCTCGGCAAGAACTGAACTGGGGGCACACCCCAGTTCAGCATGTGGGTCCACATGGGCCGGAGCCGGGATTCGATCCTCAGTCTCTGGGGCTGCAAAGCTTGTGCTTTACCCGCTGAGCCATCCCAGCTCCCCCCCTTGTTTCATTTTTAATGTTTCAGTTTTAATACAGTAAAGACTGACCCTTAGAAATGAGTTTTGGCGAAGCCGGGATGGCTCAGTGGGTTAAGCGCTCACTTTGCAGCGCCAGGGACTGGGGATCAAATCTCGGCCTCGGCCCGTGCGGACCCATATGCTGAACTGGGAGCTCCCTCAGTTCAGTTCTCTCTCTGTCTCTGTCTCTGTCTCTCTCTCTCTCTGTCAAAAAGAAAAAAAAGAAAAAAGAAATGAGTTTTCATGAACATTTACTATCACATGATCACGACAGCAATCATGCTATAGGACAATTCCATCACCCACCCTGGAATTCCCTCATGCCCCTTTTACAGTCTCTGCCCACCCCTAATGCACCTGGCAGTCACTAAGCTGTTTTCTGCCCTACAGGTTTGCCATATCCAGACTGTCAAACAAATGGAATCACAGAGTATAGCCTTTTGAACCTGCTTCTTTCTTTTAGCATAATGCCTTTGAGATTCACTCATGTGTTTCAGTAGGCAGTTGGTCCCTTTTTATTGACCAACAGCATTAGGTACCACAGTTTGTTTATCCATTTACTGTTGGAAGGATATTTGCCTTGTTTTCAAGTTTATCAATTAGTTTTTGAAGACCCTGACAGTTTTGAATAGTACTGGTCAAATACTTTGTACAATTCTTGGACTGGAGTCATGTCTGACTTCTTGAACAATGTGCTTTGAGTTTTGGTGCATACCCCAAATGTGACAGTCAGTGGATTTACCTGCCAGAGCCAGTTACCGTAGCTGTTGTCTGTAAAGGAGGCATCATGGGTTGTTTAAGGGACACCTTTTTCTGGCCCCAGGAGTGAATCTTAAGCATCAGTAAAACTACTTTTACTAACCCTCTGTTCCTCTCACCATATCTCTTTCTCCCTACTCCTCTCCCTCTTTGCTGCCCTTCCTCCTTTCTTTCCTCCCTCCCTTTCATTTTCTGACTCTTGGTTTTAGTTCTTGGCTAAGCTGTTCACATTGCGGGCAGTAATGATTGACCACTGGTTTTATGGTCTATTTGTTGATCTCTATTAGGACAGTGGCGGTCTATTCTCCATTCAGTAGGAGAAGGGAATCACATGTTAGTCTTTTTTTTTTGATAGTTTGCTTGTCTATTTGTGAGCCCAAGTCATTTAATAAAATATTGAGAGAAGTAGAATCAGGAAAGCACTGAAAGGAGAATAGCCATTCAGATGCGGGCCAGTGGGTTTTCGCGTTTCTTGATTTACTTTGGCCTGTGGCTGAGGTTGGAGAACTGAAGCTGAAAGTTTTCAGTGTGTTTGTATGAGTCTGAAATATTTTCCTACCTCTGTAGTATGTTATTAGTAAGAGAAATTGTAATACCTCTAAAATTTCAGGAGGTTTGTTTTGAATATAGTTTATCGGAGCTAATGGGGCTTACATAAATATAAGGAAATGTAAAATTTTCCAGAAAATAAAGAAATGGAAGTTTTAATAGTTTAAATGTGTTAGTCTTTGAAGAGAAAAGAAAAACAAACCTTACAAAAACATTAGCTTAGGAGTTTTTGGGTTTTTTTACCAGTTACTATTTGTTATAACAGCTTTATTGATATGTAATTTACATACTATAAAATTCACCCATTTAAAGTGTACGATTAACTTTAGTATATTTAAAGAGTTGTGCAACCATCAGCAAATTCTAAATTAATTTACCATCTGTACTCTCCCTATTTCAGCCATAGGCCAACACTAACTTATTCTCTACAGATTTGCCTATTTTGGACACTTCATATAAATAGAATCATGTAGTATGTGATTTATTTTTATTTATATATATGTATTTTTTAAAGATTTATTTTTATTGTTTTTGACAGAGAGGTAGAGAGAGAGAGAGAGAGATACAGAGACAGAGAGAAGAGGGAGGGCCCCAAACAGTCTCCATAGTTGCACATCATTGGTTTTCTCACATAGTTTCATTCCACAGGTGGGCTCAGGCTGCACAGGGCAGGAACTGGGCCGGGGTCTCACCCCGGTGAGAACCAAACTGGGAGCACTCCCCAGTTCAGCATATGGGTCTGCATGGGCCAGGGCCAGGATTTGACCCTTGGTCTCCGGGGCTGCAAAGTGAGCGCTTAACCCACTGAGCCATCCCGGCTTCCCCTATTTATATATTTTTTTAAGATTTATTTTATTGTTTTTGACAGAGACAGAGAGAGACAGAGAGAAGGGGGAGGGCCCAGATCAGTCTCCATAGTTGACATCATCAGTTTTCAACTTGGTTTCATTCCACACAGGTGGGCAGGACTGCACAGGGCAGGAACCAGGCTGGGGGCCTCCTGCATGGGAAGCACACCCCGGTTCAGCATATGGGTCTGCATGGGCCCGGGCTGGGATTCAATCATCAGTCCCTGGGGCTGCAAAGCGAGCGCTTAATCTGTTGAGCCATCCTGGCTTCCCCAGTATGTGATTTTTTGTTAAAGAGTCTTTTTACATAGCATGGTGTTTTGCTTTGGTTTTAAGATTATTTTACTGTTTGAGAGAAGGTGAGAGAGAAAGTGCCAGAGAGAGAGAGAGAGAGAGAGGTGGGGAGGCCCCAGAGCTGTCTCCATAGTTGACAGCATTAATTTTCCATAGTTTCACTCCATAGGTGGGTGCAGGGCTGTGCAGGGCAGGAACTGGGCCGGGAGCCTCCCGCATAGGCCCCGGCAAGAACACAGGCCGGGGCCAGGATTCAATCTTTGGGCTCCGGGGCTGCAAAGCGAGTGCTTAACCCGCTGAGCCATCCCAGCTTCCCCCATAGTTGTACATCATTAGTTGTGGCATAGTTTTCTTCCACACAGGTGGATGTGAGACTGCAGGTTGGGAACCAAAGCGGGGGCCACCTGCATGGGAGGCGAGAGCCTTCACTGCCATCCTGGGTCAGTGCACCACAGTTCAACATATGGGTTTGCATGGTGTGGGGCCGGAATTCCGTCCCCAGACCTCACAGTTGCAAAGCAAGCTCTCAACCTGCTGAGCCATCTCGGCATTCCAGGTTTTTTCTTTTGCTTGATGTGTTTGTGAGATGCATCCATGTTGATGCACGGAGCTGTGGTTCACTGTCATTTCCTTGTCCAGTCTGTTGGTGGCAGATTGTGTTGTTTCTAGTGTGGGAATGTTACAGTAGTGCTGCAGTACCTGCCTTCTGAGGAACATGTGCCCTCATTTCTGTTGGGCATGTACATACCTCGGAGAGGAATTGCTGAGGCCTGGGGTAGGTGTCTGTCCAGCTTTACTAGATAACTGTCAAAGTGTTCCAAACTAGTTGTACCTGTTTACACTGTCCCCGTTGTGAGAATTCTACATGCTCCCCACTTCTCACCCTCACCATTGCTTGGTATTGAGTCTGTCTTTGTAGCCTCTTCAGTGGGTGTCAGTTCCATTTATTGAGTCCCTCCTTGCTCCACTGATCTAATATAGCACCTTTGTGTAACTATCAAGTTCTGCAAGCATGTGGATCTGTTTCTGGACTCTATTCCATTGATCCATTTTTCTTTTCCTCCATCAATGTCCCAAGCCGTGTCCCTACCTTCTTCCTTGAAGGCCTTTGGTGCCACAGTGGCTGTAGCAAGACCTGTGACCCTGGTGTTGGGTATGCATGGCCAGTGCTTTGAGCTGACAGACTGGGTGGCCACACTCAGCGTTGGGTTGAGCTAAGGGTCTCAGTGCCCATTGTCTGGGGCCAGGGTCAAAGGTGTGGTTGGGACTGAGTCTAGGGCAGTATTTGGGGACTGGCTGGACGTTGTTTGGAGCTGGCTGTCTGGAATTGAGATCGGGCACTCATGGGGCTCAATTTGGAGGCAAGAGTGGGGGTTTCATGGGGCTCTGATCAGAGCCTGGCTGGGTGGGGCCTGGTACCAGGGGCAGAGGCCTGTGGGAGGGCAGGGTTCCTTTAGTGCTCAGCACTCCCTCAAGTGCTGACCTCGGGCCTCTGCTGTGCTCTGGGTAGCCCTCTGGGAAGGCAGGACAGGCTGGGCCCAGCACTTGCTCCCTGACCTGTGCTGGGACCAGGTGGGATAAGGCCAGCCCCAGCCTGAGTGCCCTGGAGGGTCCAGTCCTCCCACTGCCCCCAGGTACACTGGGTGACCTCAGGCAGTCCCCGCCCCTCGTGGCTCACTGTTCAGCCAATATTCCTACCCCTCTTATGCCCTAGGCACTGTCAGCGACCTCATCATTGAAATGAACAGGAGTCCCAGCCCTGCCTGCCTTGTGCGTGCGATGCAAAAAGCCGAGTCCTGATGCATTGCTGGTCTTGTGGCTGAGCTGACCCTCCAACTATGGAGTGGGGTGTCCGGAGCAGACCTCGGGAATCTGCTTATTCATTCCCACCTCTGAGATACTGGAGTACATACACCCTCCTCCGTTCCCAAAGCCTCCTTTTCTAGGTACACTGAAATCTATCCAGGCTTTAGCCCTGAAGGCTATGCGACCTTGACCTCTGCCCTTTCAGAGGCCCAGAACCCCCCACTGGGATTTGCTATGGTGATTCCCACGGGCCCTCCCCACTCTGCCCTCCCTCTCAGGATGGCGATTTTCCCTCAGCACCTCTGTCCACCCCCCACTGCTGGTCTGGTCTCAGCTGAACCTTGGGGTGGGGGGGATTGGGCAGCCACTGGTGATGGGAAGAGGGCGGCAGGCATTGGTGCCCTTATTTCACTGACCAGACACACACCAAGCAGTGCTCAGCCTTCTATTAGACTCTGCCCACCCTCCACGCAGGGTCTCCTGCACACCCGTGGGGTGGGGGCGTGCTGGGGGCAGGGTGGAGGAGCGGTCTGGCATCCTCTCAGAAGGGGCTGTGGTGAGGTTTGTGTGTTTGTGGCAGTGGCTGGAAAGGGCATTCATGCCCTGCATGGGGTGGACATGAAGTGGTTCCCAGAGCAGGACACTGGGCCCTTCCTGTGGGGACAGCCCTGGAATGGACAGGCATCAGCTGGGGCCTGGGCTCTCTGGCAGGGGCCTCTCTTGGTGCCTCCAGGCCCAGCTCCCTGGACCCCCTCTGGGAGGGTGACAGTGGACACACTTGCCCCACACTGGCCGAGTGCTCCGTGCCTGGCACTGTGTTCTCTTGGCCCATTTCCTCCACTGGGAGCTGGGCCCCTAACCCCTCGGTGGGAAGATCCCGAGGGTCGTGTGGGCATGAGCTGGTGCAGACAGTGTGTGGGGAGCAGGTGACTGGGACAGGGGCCTGGGCATGAGGGGGTGGGGGTGGGCTAGTCGTCCTTGTCCTTGGCGCCGTGCTTGAGGATGCGGGTGAACTCCACATAGTTGAAGTTGCCTTTCTTATCAATGGGTGCCTCGCGGTACATCTCATCCACTTCCTCATCTGTGAAGCGGTCTCCCATGGTGGTGAGCAGCTCCCGAAGGTGGTCCTCATGGATAAAACCTGGGGGTGGGGCCAAGGTCTGTGAGGCAGGGACTCCCCTCGACCCCCCCACTGGGTCTTGAAGGCCTTGTAGCAGGGGAGGGGGCTAGGAGAAGACGCAGCCCTAGTCTCTGACCAGTTTGAGCACACCCAGGCCCCAGAAAGAAGGGTTCTGCAGTGGGACTGTCTGTCTGGAGGTGTTTCTGTGGGGAACTTGGGGCTGTCCTTGTGTGTGTGTGGGGGTGGTGGTGGTGGGGCACTAGGTATGTCCTGCTTTAAGAGCATGAGCCCGAGTTCTGCTGCCTGAATTTGAATGCTCCCCACTTCCTCCCTATGTGACTTTGGGCAAGTTACTTACCTTCTCTGTGCATGTTTGAACTGGAAAATGGGAGATGAAAATGCCAGGCTGGTAGGGAAGTGTTCTCAGCATATTGAGAAGCTACCTGTCCCTGTCCTCTGGCCTGTCCCTGGGAAAGACTAGCTATGGGGCAGGAAGTTCTCTGAAGGGCTTGATGGCGCTGGTTTCTGTACCTTGTGGGTCATGAGGGCCTGAAGTGGTTGGGTTTCTGACACGGTCTAAAACTGAGGCAGGGGGAAGCCGGGAGGCTCAGTGGGTTAAGCGCTCACTTTGCAGCCCCGGGGACTGAGGATCAAGTCCTGACCCTGGCCCACGTGGACCCATATGCTGAACTGGGGTGTGCGCCCAGTTCAGTTCTTCTCGGGGCCCAAGCGGGAGGCTCCCGGCCCAGTTCCTGCCCTGCGCAGCCCCTTACCCACCTGTGGAATTAAACTATGTGGAAAAAACCAATGATGTGCAGCTATGGAGACTGCTTTGCGCCCTCCCCATTCTCTCTGTCTCTCTCTGTATGTCTCTCTCCATCAGAAAACAATAAAAATAACTAAAAAAAAAAAAACAAAAAAAAAATCTGATGCAGGCTGTGTTGGACCAGCAGGTGAACTTCAGAAGTGGGGAGTGTTGGTGGTGTCTGCTCAGGCCTATGTGGGCAGAGGTCCCGGCCTCCCAGCATGGCCTGGCCCCACCCACACCCACGGGGGTGGCTGGTGAGGTGCTTAGCCCTGGCCCTGCCCAGGCCTCCTGGGGGCTGCTGACCTGAGGCCTCCTCATCGAAGCAGGCGAAGGCGTTGCGGATCACGTCCTCCGGGTCTGTGCCGTTCAGCTTCTCCCCAAACATGGTCAGGAACATGGTGAAGTTGATGGGCCCCGGGGCCTCGCTCATCATACCCTCCAGGTACTCATCGGTGGGGTTCTTTCCTGTGGTGGGTGGGCCATTCGTGCCTGTTGTTATCACCCGCCCCCTCCAGCCTCCCTGCCCCTGCCCTTCATAGCCTGGTGAGTCCCATAGATGAGAAAGGAAGCTTTGTAAACTGTCAGTCATCTTGCTGGGATTTAATGTGCACCACCCTGTGAGGTCAGCATTCTTACACCCACTTCACAGGTGTGCAGCCTGAGGCACAGAAGTGAGGCACCTTGTCTAAAGACACACCATGAGTACAGAGTGGAGCTGGCATTTGAACCCAGGCAGCCAGGCCCCAGGTTCCTGGCAGTTTTGAAAGTAGTTAATCCAGTGAGCTTTGGTGTCACACAGGCCGGGCTTTGAATCCCAGCTCTGTGCTTCCGGTTTCTCCTGCCTCTTAGGAGAATAATGAAGACAAAGAAGCAATGATTGTAAAACGTACATAATGATGAGCACAGCCCTGTGGACTCTAGTCAGCTGCTGAGTTCAAATCCCAGCCCTACCACTTAGTAGCTGTGTGACCTTGGGCAAATTACTTAACCACTCTGGGCCACTGTTTCCTCATTTGTAAAGTGGGAATAATCATGACATCTACCCAGGATTGCTTTGAGATTTAAAATTTAATACCTGCCGAGCTGCTTCTTGTTATTACATTTGCTATTCTTGGTTTTTAATGTAAGGATGATGTTCTTAACCTGAAGGCCATGATTGATGAGTGCACCAACTGACATGAGCTACAAACAGGAGTGAGGGTTTTTCTGGGTAGACACCCAGTGCTGTCACCACGTCTCTGGGGTTTAGGGCCCGGGTGCCGGGTGCTCCCTCATAAACAGGTAGAAGTCTTCACGGCCCTGTCTTTTCTGAGCCTCACTCACCCTGCTGAGGCCCGAGAGGAGCTGTGACGTCAGGAGACCCTCCCCTCACCAGGCCTCACTTCACCTTCCTGTCAGGTGATCTCTTTGGGGAGGGAACTTTCAAGTGAGCCTGGCCTGAAGCTGGGAGGTTTGGCACCCAGGGGGGCAGTGTCTGATGTCCTCCCACCAGACACCCTGGTGTGGGATGCACACGCGGGTCTCGGTCACCCTCGCATAGGAAGGGAGAGGGGCCACCCAACTGTGAGGGGCAGGGCCAGACCTGTCTGGCCCCAGAGCGCAGGGCCTGACCCCCACTGGCTCCCCCTTCCCCAGCCAGTGTCTGGCCCAGACGCGTCACCTGGACGGAGGGGGTGCTGGGAGCTGGTGCGGAGAGGGGTGTCTGGCAGGCACATGGGAGGGCTGTGGAGGCAGGGCCACAGGCTGGGTGGTGGTGTCAGAGGCCTGGCCCCTGGGCCTCCTTCTCCCCTTCTGAGCAATGGTGAATTGTACTGATTCCGGAGCCCTCTCGGCTCTAAGATGCTGATTCTGGGGAAGTCATTGGAGTCAGAAGGCTCTGAGAGCCTGGCACAGGTGACATCTGAAGGAGAGGAGGTGCTCTGACTTCCCTTCTGAGCCTCAGTCTCCCCGCCCATACAATAGAAAAATCTGTGCACTTCAGATGTTTTTTAGTCATGGATCACTGTCTTTATAGGATGGTACTAGGCAGCCCAGTCGACACAGGCTGCCCTGGAATGGGTCTATCTGGGTTCATATCCTGAGCCAACTGCTCTGTGTCTCAGTTTCCCTGTCTGCTAAATGGAGAAAGGAATGGCTTCTCCTATTCAGGGCAGGTACCACAGGTCACTATGCTACACAGGAAATGCCCCGTAGTGATGAGTAGCCCCACAGCCTGCTCCAGCCGGAGCTCCACCCCTACCCCTGGCCCGCTTATACCCCACTGCCCTGTCCTTGCTCACCCAGTGAGGCCAGCATGTCATGCAAGTCCTCCTTGTCAATGAAGCCGTCTCGATTCTGGTCGATCATGTTGAAGGCCTCCTTAAACTCCTGGATCTGGGACTGGTCAAACATTGCGAAGACATTGGATGTGGCCCGCTGTGGCCGCTTCTTGGTGGTCTTGGCCTTCGCTCGCTTACTGGACATCTTGGCGTCAGGTGTGAGGGCTTCCCTGCAGGAAGTGGGTGTGGGGGCAGAGCATGTGACCTTGAGCCAGGGAATCCGCCTACGCCAGACGGGCTGTCCGTGCCTGGGCCCAGCACTGAAGGCCTCCCACAGGCTTGGGGCCCCTGCCACGCAGCTCATGCAGACACGCAAGACCCTAAACAGCCTCCTCTGTCTCATTGAGTTTCCCCATCTGGGAATGGGGACATCAGGAGGACCTGGCAGCAGAGATTAATGGCTTTAGTGCCGGGCATGGAGTAAACTATTTTCACTGTTTGGGTAAAAAACACGGGATTGGGTGCAATGCCAACCACTTCTGTGCTCATCTCCTTTAAAATACTAGCATTTATACACTGTCCATTTCTTTCTCCCAAGTGACAAGGTGGGTCGACCTGTGGGAGGTTGAGGCTCCCAGTCTGCTCCCCCCACCCCTGCCCACCCCCCAGCAGGAAGGAGCCGGGTCAGCAGCCCTGCATTCCTGACATTCTTCTTCCTCCTCCCCATCCCTCTGAGCTCCCTGCTCTGGGCAGTCTCCCCTCCCCCCAGCCCACACTTGACCCCCAGTCCCTAGTTGGGTGACAGTCCCAATCTGAGCCCTACTCCTGGTTCTCACTCAGTACATATAGGGCCCAGGCTGAGAACCCCAGCTTCTTGTCACCGTTGTTTAGAGCTGGCCTCCAGCCAGTCCCTGCTATCCTATACAGATCCACCTAAACTTGTCACTTTATCTGGCCTTCAGCTGTTCCTGCCACTACCCGGAGAGGTCTGGGCCCCGCAGCCTAGCATTCAAGGCCCTTCTCACTGGCCGACATGGCACCTCACACTGTGTCCGTGCACCATCTTGCCAAGCTGGACCGTTGGCTGTTCCCTAGACACCCACAGACTTCCTTGTTCCTTCCCCCTGGGAGGCCCTTCCTTCTCCAGCCCAGCTCTTGTGATGCCCCCTTGAGGAGCAGCCGCCCCACCTTTGCTTTGACAGTGAGCACTTTCCGGTCTCTGTCTGGCCTGGTGTAAATCCCCGTTTACACCAGAGCCCACAGTGGAGCTAATACACACTCGTTTAACGAATGACTGTGAGGGTAGCTGTGGCCAGTCCTCTGCCCTCACTGTACAGATGGGGAAACTGAGGCCCAGCAAGGGGTTCTTCTTCTGAACCCTTGTATGGCTGGTAGGGACTGTGCCCCTGAACACCTTGTGTGCCCCTTGGCTGAGGCCCTGGGACTGCTGCCCCCCGTTTCCTCTGACTTGAGCCCCTTGGCCCAGGGCCACCAGAAAGCCTTCTCTGCCCGTTTTTTTTTAACCCTGTATTGTGTGGCTGTGAGTGCGCGTCAAGCTGTCTCCAGGCCTCTTTCCCGTGTCTATTCAAGTCATCGCCGGGCTTTGGCCTTTGAGATACTGAAACCCTGAGCTGGGATCCTGGCCAGCCAGGGCCACCGCTGCCATGTCCCACGCGGGCGACACACCTGGCCCTCGGGTTTCTTACACGGTCCAGGATGGGTAGACAGAAGCCCTTCCCCGTGCCCTGGGTGCTAGTCTCTCCCGTGGCTCAGTGCTTCAAGGGGCCCGGCTCTTCTCTGAGCCTGGTGTTCTCTAGGAACTCTGGCTATGGCACCCACAGAGGGCAGCTGGGGAGAAGCCCCCTGTCCCCAGCCGAGGCTGTGATGGTCACCGCTGACGTCTGCAGAGCTCTAGGGCAGACATGGCGAGGAGGCCAGAGGCAGGAGTGCCCAGGAGCTCAGCCCTGCTGACACTGGCTGGGCCCCTCTGCCATGGGCCCCCCCGTCCCTGCTCTCTCTCCTCAGGGGTTGTGACAGGGCTGAAAGCACTGAGCTTTAGTTTGTCCATCCCAGCAACCTTGGGAAGCAGGGTGAAGAGGGTGGCGTGCCCCACACCAGGCAGTTAAAAGAGTTGAGGCAGGGGAAGCTGGGATGGCTCAGCGGGTTAAGCGCTCGCTTTGCAGCCCTGGGGACCAAAGATCGAATCCCGGCCCCGGCCCATGCGGACCCACATGCTGAACTGGGGTGTGCTTCCCATAAGGGAGACCCCCAGTTTGGCCCCTGGCTCGAGGGGTTGTGCCTCCCATGCTGGAGGCCCCCAGCCCAGTTCCCGCCCTGTGTGGCCCCCGCCCACCTGTGTGGAACAAAACCATGTCGAAAACTGATGAAGTTCAACAATGAAGACTGCTCTAGGCCCTCCCCCTTCTCTCTGTCTCTGTCAAAAACAATAAAATAAATCTTAAAAAAAGAAAGAAAAAAGAAAAAAAAAGAATTGAGGCCCAAGTAGGGAAGCGGAGTGCCCATGACAGGGGTAAGTCCAGTCAGCAACCAGGACCACGGGGCTAAGCGTGGGTCAGTGGATGGTACATGGCTCTTGGTGCCCTGAAGTCCTAAACACAGAAGGAAACATCTATCTTAAGAGGCTCATGGTGGGCCGGGGGCAGCTGAGGGCTCAGTGTGACTAGAGACAGTCTCTAGGCTTGGTTGAGGGACTGGGGTCAGAAGTAGACTGGGCCCTTAACCCTGGAGCCAGCACCTCCCCCTGCTGGGGGTCCTACACACCAGGGGTCAGATACAGCTGGCATTTGGCCTGGCTGCAGCTAGGTGCCTGAAACCCCACCCTGACTGCTCCCCATTACCTCAGGGTCCTTGTGGCTGACAGTGCCAGGTTGCCTCACTGGTGAACTCGCCTCACCTGAGGCTCTTGAGAGCAGCCGGAGTAGCGGAAGGGCTGGGTTGGAGTAGGGAGAGTTCCCCTCCGGCCCGTAGGGCACGGCGGCAGACCTTCCCCACCCAACAGGCACCGATGGGCAGATGGCCCAGAGTGGGGAAGACCCCGTGCATGGCACACAGCCTTGGTGTGTGGGCAAGGTTACCCCATCCATCCCTCTCCTGCCCCAGGAGGTGGGGTAGGGGACAGGGATGCTCACGAGGAATCTCAAGGAGCCTGAGGGCCCAGTCTCCTGTCTGTGACACACATGGGCAGGAACACCTGCAACTCCCCTCCCCTTCTTCCCTGCATCCGAGCTCTGGGCTTGGGTCTCTAACTCTAAAGCAAAGGGGCAGGGCCAGGGTCGCAGAGCCCGGAACAGTCTCTCTGCTGTCGGGCCCCAGCCAGAATCCCTGTGGGACCTGTGCCACCTCGCAGTCCCAGCCCCACGACCACTGACCCTGCCCAGAGACCCTCCGCCATCCCCGTCCGTGAGACCTGTCCCAAGTTCCAGCCCTGGCCGTCCCATCGCCTGCTCTAGAGCAGCGGGGCCAGCTGGCGGCTCCCACCTGGTGTGGAGAAGGTGCTGGCTCGGTGCACGGAGCTGGTGCGGAGCCGGGCGGGTGCGCACAGTCACGGGAGCGGGGCTCGGTGCACGGAGCCGGGCGGGTGCGCACAGTCACGGGAGCGGGGCTCGGTGCACGGAGCCGGGCGGGTGCGCACAGTCGCAGGAGCGGGGCTCGGTGCACGGAGCCGGGCGGGTGCGCACAGTGGTAGGAGCGGGGCTGGGCGGTCGGGGCGCGGCGCCGGGCCTTACAAGGCAGAAGAATGTGCGAGCGGCGGGGCGGGGCCTGCGCAGCCAGCCCGGCCTTATTTGGCCTCCACCCCCGGGCTGGGAGGTACCCCACCCCACCCCAGGCCTCCCCGGTTGCAGGCCGGGGGAGGTGATGGGGTGAGTTGGGGGTCCAGACAGCCTGCCTGGGGAGGGTTTTTAAAATCTGGCCCGTCCCCACCTCTCCAGCGAAGCAGGCAGAATATCCCGTAGTCAGACCCGACGCCCAGCTTTTTCCCAAGGCCCTGATGCCTGGCGCCTGCGCCCCGGGAGGGCTTCCTTCCCCCCGGGAGGGCTTCCTTCCCCCCGGGAGGGCTTCCTTCCCCCCGGGAGGGCTTCCTTCCCCCCGGGAGGGCTTCCTTCCCCCCGGGAGGGCTTCCTTCCACCAGGCCAAGTACGGCTTTTTTCCAGTCCGGAGAGAAGAGGCGCGTCAGAGGATCGGCTATGCTCACAGTGGCGGGTCGGGGGCTCACACGGGGGTGGGTAGGACCACGCTGGGGACGGTCCAGCGCAGCCGAGTCCTTCTCTCCAGCTGCCCTCAGTCTCCGCACCTGTAAGATGGGCGGGTGGTGGTGAGGGTTCGGTGACAGAGGCCAGAAGGAGCCGCCTAGCACCGTGGAACCAGCGGGAGGAGCGCCGTCGAGCCCCCTCTGGTTGGGTCGGAGGATGGAGTCTGGGAAGACCCCTCCCGGACTCCGCCCCCGCTGTCTCGCATCCCCCTTTAGGCCAACACAGCCGTTCCCAAGGGAGCTTCCCAGCACCCCATTACACATTAACTGCCGCCCGCCAGGCGCTGTGCTGGGTGGTGGGGAAACGCCGAACTAGTCACCACTCAGGAAGCATCTTGTGGAGGAAAACACCATGAACAACAAATAGCTACATGGCTTGGAGCACAGAAATAAGTGCCTCAAAGGAGAATAAAGCGGGGAGCTGGGAGATTGAAAGGTGGGGGTGCCTCCTGGAAGTGCCCGTGGGGCAGACCTGAAGGGACCCCAGGCTCAGGAGCCCTGTCGGGGGAGCTCGCCCAGCCCCTGGTCCCGGAGCAGTGGGGGCTGAGCAGCGCAGGGACCTAGCCTGTGCCCCCTGGAGACCCCCCGCCGTAAGACAGCAGAGAACTCGGCGCAGAAGGGTGACATGAGGCTGATGTTTCCATGGGGCCCCTTTGTTGTGTTAGAAATGGAAGGAAGGGGCTGAGGGTGGAAGCAACTCCTCCGCAGCAGGAGGATGTGTCCTCACTCCTGTGCGAACAGCGGACGGACGTGGGGAGAAGGGATCCTGGAAGTTGCATCCAATAGAGTTTGTTCACAGATTGGAATGGGTGTGAGTGGAGTCATAGACCTGCCGTTGTCTAAGGCGGATCAATATTGCACTTACTAATTTTTTTTTTTAATTTGAGATATATATATATTTTTATTTATTTTTGACAGCGAGAGAGAGAGAGATACAGAGACAGAGACAGAGAGAGAACTGAACTGGGGGAGCTCCCAGTTCAGCATATGGTTCCGCACGGGCCGGGGCCGGGATTCGATCCCTGGTCCCCGGCGCTGCAAAGTGAGCACTTAACCCACTGAGCCATCCCGGCTTCCCCAGCACTTACTAATTCTTAAAAAACTTTTTTATTTTGAAGTAATTTCAAACTTACAATGAAGTCATAAAAACTGTATGAAGAGCTCCTGTATACCTTCATCCAGGTTCTCCCGTGTGTGTGTGTGTGTGTGTGTGTGTGTGTAATTCCAGATTTTCATTACCCCCAGAAGAAACTCTGAACCTGTCAGCAGTCACTCCCCACCCCTCTGGCAAACACTCATCTACCTTCTGTCTCTGGAAACTTACCGGTAATGTAAATGGGGGTCATACCATATACGGCTTTTTGTGTCTGGCTTCTTTCCCTTAGCATAGTGTAGTAGAGGTTCATCCATGGTGTAGCAGGCAACGGTGCTTGATACTTTTTATTGCTTAGTAGTATTCCATTCTCTTGATACATCACATTTTATTTATGCATTTTATCACTTGATGGACATTTGGGCTGTTTCCACTTTTTGGCCATTATGAATGCTGCTGCTCTGAACATTGGTGTCCACATTTATGTGTGAATGTATGTTTTCACCTTGTATGTACATATGTATATATGTATGTGTGTATCTAGGAGTGGAATTGCTGGGTCATTTGGTAACTATGCTTAAATTTTTTTTTCTTTTTTAATTGTTAAATTTATTGGGGTGACATTGATAAAAATTACATAGGTTCCAGGTGTACAATTCCACATTACATCGTCTATGTATCGCATTATGTGCTCACCACTGAGTCAGCTCTCTATCACCATATATTTGATGCTCCCTCCCTGCTTCCCCACCCCTCTCTCCCCCTTACACTCAGGTAACCATTAAACTACTGATTGTGCCCACGAGTCTTTGTTACTTTCAGTTTTATATCCACCTATAAGTGAAGTCATATGGTTCTTGATTTTTCAATTTGACTTATCTCACTTAATATGATGATCTCAGGGTCCATCCATGTTGTTGTAAATTGCTGTGTTTCATCTTTTCTTATCGCTGAGTAGTATTCCATTGTGTAAATGTACCACAACTTCTTTATCCAGTAGTCTATCAAAGGACACTTCGGTTGTTTCCACAACTTGGCCACCGTGAACAGCGCTGTGATGAACACTGGTGTACATATATCTTTGGGAACTCAGGTTTTCAAGTTTTTTGGGTAGAAGAGGGATTGCTGGGTCATATGGTAATTCTATCTTAATTTTTTTTTTTAAGATTTATTTTTATTGTTTTTGACAGAGAGCGAGAGAGAGAGATACAGAGACAGAGAGAAGGGGGAGGGCCCAGAACAGTCTCCATAGTTGCACATCATTGGTTTTTCCACAGTTTCATTCCACAGGTGGGTGGGGCTGCACAGGGCAGGAACTGGGCCGGGGTCTCACCCCGGTGAGAACTGAACTGGGGGCACTCCCCAGTTCAGCATATGGGTCCGCACGGGCCAGGGCCGGGATTCAATCCTCAGTCCCCAGGGCTGCAAAGTGAGCGCTTAACCCACTGAGCCATCCCGGCTTCCCTATCTTAATTTTTTGAGACATCTCCATACTGCCTTCCATAGTGGTTGTACCAATTTACATTCCCACCAGCAGTGTATGAGGGTTCTTTTTCTCCACAGTCTCTCCAGCACTTATTCCTTGTTGATTATAGCTATGTTTAAATTTTTGAGGGACTTCTAAAACTGTTTTTCACAATACTGCACCATTTTACATTTTCACCAGTAATGTATGAGGGTTCCCTAACAACTTGTGTGTAGCCAGCGTAGAATAGGGGGAGTGATGTAGTATCTCATTGTGGTTTTAATTAGCATTTTCCTAGTGACTAACAGTTATGTTGAACATCTTTTCATGTGCTTATTGGACATTTATCTATCTTCTTTGGAGAAATGATTATTCAGATGTTTTGCCCATTTTTAAATTTGGTTTGGCTTTTTTGTTGTTGGGTGGTAAAGGTGCTTGAAATATTCTAGCTACTACACCCTAACCAGAGAAATGATTTGCAAATGTTTGCTCCCATTCTCTGGGTTATCAGTTCATTTTCTTTTTAAAATTGTTTTTGAGAGAGAGAGAGAGAGAGAGAGAGAGAGAGAGAGAGATACAGAGACAGAGAGAGGGAGGAGGGCCCAGAAGAGTCTCCATAGTTGCACATCATTGATTTTTCCAGTTTCATTCCACAGGTGGGCGGGGCCACACAGGACAGGAACTGGGCTGGGGTCTCACCCCGGGCTGGGATTCGATTCTTAGTCCCCGGGGCTGCAAAGTGAGTGCTTCACCCACTGAACCATCCCGGCTTCCCCTCATTTTTCTTGAGTGTCAAGAAGTACAAGTGTTTTCACCTTCGATGAAGT
The DNA here is from genome assembly GCA_004027555.1 of Craseonycteris thonglongyai. Taxonomy (NCBI): domain Eukaryota; kingdom Metazoa; phylum Chordata; class Mammalia; order Chiroptera; family Craseonycteridae; genus Craseonycteris; species Craseonycteris thonglongyai. Next base: position 27,126 of record PVKE010012744.1, read on the forward strand.
TTATTTTTTCTTTGGTTTCTTATGCTTTGGTATCATTATCCAAGAAACTGTTGTCTCAGCCAAGGTCATGAAGATTTATACTTGTTTTATTCTAAGCATTTTATAGTTTTAGCTCTTAAATTTAGGTCCCTAATATATGGGGATTTCACAAAGTTTAGGGACCCACAACACTGTGGGAACAGGGGGCCTAGAAGGGGAACCTCCCTGATGTCTGACCCATGGCCCTGTGGGTGGTTCTCAGGGCCCAGGGGACCCAACCTCCTGCTTCCTCTCTGCAGCACCCTACAGCCTTCAGGACGGTGCTTGTCTGTTCTGTGGGAAGCTGCTGTAGGCCTTTACCTGAAGCGACAGATGCCTCCCTGATATAACAGAACACAGTACAGGATATGGGACATCATCTGAATCATATTCTTGTTCAAATTGTTCAGTCTTAATCTAGTCATGAGAAAACATAAATCCAAATTATGTAACATTGTACAAGATGCTTTGGACCCTTAAAAAATGTCATGTTGGGGAAGCTGGGATGGCTCAGTGGGTTAAGCGCTCACTTTGCAGCGCCGGGGACCGAGGATCAAATCCCAGCCCCGGCCCGTTCGGACCCACATGCTGAACTGGGGAGTTCCCCCAGTTCAGCCATTGAGGTCGTTACTAGGGCACTTGGAGTGTGGCTGTGCTTTAGCTGGTGTTCATGTCTGGGCCCTGAGCACCCTCCTGAGTAAGGGAAGTGCCCAAGACCCCTGGTTTGTTAGAGGGTGATGATGGTATTGCGGTCACGCAGGAATGTCTATTCTTATGTTACGTGGTGTATATGGGGGTAAAGTAGCTTGGTGTATGCAGCTTACTTTCAGGTAGCTCCAAGAAAAATGTATATGTACCTGAGAGGGATAATGCAACTATGGCAAAATGTTGACAAGTGGTGACTGTGGGTAAAGGACAGGGTGTGGTGTTCATTGTACGAGGGCTCTCTGGAAAGAAATGCAGTCATGTCAATACACTGAGACCAGCTGCATGGCTTGATACTTCTCTGGACAGTATGAGGACTGGAAATGGGGCCCAGATTCTGCGCATCAGCCACGTCCTTCCCTGCGACCTTGGTCTAATCCTCAAGGCCCCGGCCCTGCTGCAGTAGAAATTCTCAGGCTCATAAGGGGTAATGTCCCCACCCCCACTGGTCCAAGCCCATCAGTTGAGCTGAGCTGCTAGCCGGATGGTGGCCTTTCAATTCAGCATGGCCGCCTCCTGCATTCACCCTCGCAGGCTGCCCTGAGGCACAGGGGTCTGGCCGAGTTGAGCTCTGAGGGCCCCCATTGGGGAAGGGCCAGCAGCCTGAACAAAACTCCCCGGAGGGTAGTTCTGTGTATCCTGCGCCTGAGGTTACTGGAAGACCAGGTGTTTGCAGTTAGTTCATTTGGCCCAAGAACTTTCCCAAAGGCATGTTCTTACCACTGGACATTGGAACCTACTGTTCCATCTGCCTAGAGTGCACTTACCCCAGCTGTCCCCTGCCCACCACCCCCATCCGCCAAAGCTGGTTGGTACCCATGATCCTTCTGGGCTGAACCACAGTGCTCCTGCCCACACCGGTTTGGTAGTGCTGTCAGGGGTCCCCACAGCCTCCCTGCATTATCTTTTCTACCACCTCCTGTGGACTTGAACTCATCTATGGCATGTTCGGTTTCTGTGCCCCACCAGAGCGTGAACTCTGCACAACCTGCAGGCACTGGGCCTGGCAGAGCAGCTGCTCAGGAAGTGCGTTCAGTGCGTGTGACTTAGGGTGGAGGCGGCTCCTGCATACCCTGTCCTGAGAGATGTGAAGAGTCAGGTCTGCTGTCAGCAAGGGCTTTCCGTCTTAGCTCCCACACAGCAGCTCTTAAGCATTTGTTTCAGAGGAAGTTGCCAAGGTAGTTGTTGCACACACTGTCCACGTGAGGGAACCAGAGTTTAGTCTTCTTGCCCTGGATGGGTCTGCGCTCCAGTCACATCTCCGTAGAGCTGCCATTTGGAAAGAGGTCTGACTCAGTCTCCTCTGCCCGCCTGGCCTTTCCCACCACAATAACACCAGGAGCCCTGGGTACACGTTACCTCATTTATTCTCACAACATGCCTGTGAGGTAGGGAGGGGCAGGGACTGTCCCCATTTTACAGGAGGAAATTGAGGCACACAGAGGTCAAGTGACTTGCCCAAGGTCACAGACAGTGGCCAAGCTGGAATGGGGCCCCAGAGCAGGCCCGTGGCTCACCCAGGGCCCCTGCAGCAAGTCTGGACAGGAGGACATCTCCAGAACTGTAGTCTGTACATTAGAGAGCAGCCCTCGTGCACTGAGCTTGCTGCCCCCTCCCCATAGGCCTGGGCCGTTGCAGCTCAGGGCTTATGACACCCTGGGAGTGGGGCTGGGAGAGTGAAGGATGGTTGGGGTAACAAAATAGAACAGAACACTCAGAGGCTGGGCCCCTGGTGGGGAGCAGGTAGGAGACCAAAAAAAAAGGGGGCTGCTTACACACAAGGTATATATTTTTACACACACTTGTACACACACCTAGATATAGTACATGTAAAAATATATGCTATTCACACACCCGCCTCCTGCCAGGTGCCCCGAGAGCCAGCGGTGGCGCTGGTGGGCATGGGTGAGCAGAAGGGCGTCTGTTAAATATACACTCTGAAGTCTATGTGCATATGTACACATACGTACAGACACAGCCGCCTGCCCTCGGGTGCTGTACACAGGCTCGGCCGGGGACAAATGGGGGCCCTCTGCCAAGTGCCCCTACTTGTCACTCTGAGTCGTACATTTTGCTGAAAGATGGGGCTGGAGAGAAGAAAACGGCAGGTGTCTGGAGTGTGCTAACTGGCTGTTAACCGCATTTCCTCTCAAAGACTTAGAACCTCCTCTTCTCAGGGAGGTGTGCCGCCGCCTGACCCTGCCTAGGGCTGCTTCTGCTGAGGGGAACCTCCGTGTGTGTGTGCACGTGTGCACCTGTGTGTGAGCACCTGGCGGGTGAGGGGATGCGTGTCCATCTCCGTTCTCTGGGATCTCAACTACAAAACGGGCTGGGATCCAGCCAGCTGCCAGCCAGGATGGTGCCCCTTGTGTGATCTCGGAAGGGAAGAGAGAAATGTAAGAATGAAAATTCCGAGGTCGGAGCAGGGGGTCGGGGGGAGCCAGGTAAAGGACATGGCAGGTGCCCAAGGCTGCCCTTGGACTGTCATCATCTTGTAAACAAGCTTAAACAAGTTTAAGTTCGCATTAGATAGAACAAGTAAAAAGACCGCAGTCTGGGCCAGGGAGTTGCCGAAGTCCATCTATCTAGTCCACCACAGCCAGCAAGAGGAAAAAGAAGTTTATATTTGTTTTGTGTTTCTGTTGACTTGTGTGAAGTCTTCATAACCTAAAGCTGGGAGGGACCCAAAAAAGCCAAATTGTGAGCCCTTGTATGCGTCAATTTGAAAGTTGGCTCAGGGTCTCTAGGTAGAATAACCATACTAAAGGTTGAGAAAATTTTTGTTCTGTTTGCATTTAGTTTGTGTCGCTTTTTAGATGACTTGAAATTATTTGCGTCCTGGTCTCAGAGCCGGGTCTGGGCCTCGGGGACGTAAATCTCGATGCTGTCCGCACTCTCCGTGGCTGAGTTCTGCCTCACGGAAGCTGCACGCTTTGCTGCCAGGAGTCTCTTGCGGGCCTCCTGACGCTGCTTGTCCCCGGCATCAGAGGCCTTATCGCGGCTCATTGCAGGCTTGGATTTGGCTGGCTTCTTTGGGACCGGAGGGGGTGGTTTCTTCTCTTCCTTTAATGAGACAGTGAGGAGGGAACAAAAATAAAGGTACCACCGTCTGTGACACTGCCACTCCCTATATGCTGGCAGCTGGCATTTCCACCCCAGCCTCCTTGCACCAGACACAAGCAACACACATTTGGAATCAGCCACAAGAAGCAATGATAGTGGGAAGAGCAGAAGGCATAGGAACAAAAAGCAAGCTTAGATTACTAGAATGTTATAGAAGGATGGACAGGTCACGTGTTCCCACCTCTGCTCTGAACCATCGGGAGCCCGAGGTCCAGGGCCTCTAACTCCCAGGGGACATGCTATTCTACGGGATCAGAGCTTACACGTCTCACGGTCCAGTAACCACAGAGGTCATTGGGGGCCCATGTATACTCCTGGCAGTGTGGCCGTGGAAGGACCGTTTTTCTGCCTCCAGAGTTCCCACAGCCATGTCTACACTTGTGCTCGAGGCTGTGGGAATGTCTCCCAGGAGCCCCATTTTCTGAATGTGCAGGAAGGCATGCTTCAGGGGGGCAGCCTCAACTACACAGAGCGAGCAGCATGCTAGACAAGTGCTGAGCATGGACCCCGTGCACTGATGGATGTGAGCCCCCAGCTGAAAGACAACACACGGAGAAGGGAGCCAAGCAGCACTGACCGATGTGGGCAGCGTTACTGCCGACCAGGAATTTGTCCCTGGACTTCCCCTCCGCACTGCTCCATGCTCACCTTCCTCTTCTCGGGGGTCTCCACCAGCTGCCAGCTGTTGGCCTTGAGGTGGTAGAGTTCATCAAACTTCATGCTGATGTCCTCGATGGACAGCTGTAGCAGGTCCCAGAACCCTGCCAGGTCCTGGGCTGTTGGACGTGGGTTGGCATCTGGGTTCTGTGGACAGAAGAGGATTGGTGGGGTGGGCATAGGCTTGTTGTGCACCCCAAATATGGTCTCTAGACCTTGGTTGGGGGCTCTTGAGGCCTAGTCTTACTCCCCTATTCCCAGAGTATCTGAATGAATGCAGCCAGCCCTGATAATGGAGATCTTTGGGAGACACAGTCCCATCATGAGAGTAGGCCTCTGCCCTTAATGCACGCCAGGCAGACAACTGTTCTCATTTTGCAGGGAGAAGACAGAAGTTCCTGGCCTTGGTCTCACAGTGTGGCAGAGAGAAGACAGGAGCTACCCCCAGGTGGGTATGATCACAGAATCCATGTGGTTTCCCTCCTGTCATTTTGTTCTCTAACAGCATTCTTCATCATGACTGCTGAGCCAACTGCTACAGGTCCTGGAGACAAACACTCTGCCATGTCCTCGGCTCCTGGCTAGTTAGAGGAAAGATTCCACCCTCCCTGAAAAGAGGGGCGAGGAAACCCACCAAGTCTAGTGGTGATATTTAAATTTACCTTGACGGTCTTAGATATAGAATATGTTATATATATATAAAATAAATCAGTGCTAAATGATCTTTTAACTTTCATTGGTGATTTTTACATAGAGCTTACATTTCTACTTCAAAAGGTATTAACTGTCTGAAAGGACCATTCCTGGTTCCTTTCTTGTGCAAGCCATTGACTTGCACTGCCAATGTTATCACCCTTCTAATGCCGCGAGGAGGCCTGGAGGAGTTGATCTGGCAGGCAACCAAAGGCTAGAAGCTCTGCTGTGGAGGAGGAAGAATCACACTCACCAAGTTTTGCTCACAGAGGCCTCGGAACTGCTGAAATTTCTGGGACATCAATAGCTGGGCACTGCCCACAGCACTGAGGACTTTTCCTAAGACTGAGAGAGAGGAGGTGGAATAAGACTGCTAGAGTGTTGGGGTGGAAGGCAGGGTCATGGCTTTCATCTCTCCATCCCACCTTAGGACACCAATCACTGGGTGATGGTCTTCATTTTGTATATTAATCCATTCTCATTGTGAAAAATGCAAACAACATATATAAAGTGACCCCATTTCCTAGTTTCTAAATGGGAAAATTTTTCTGGAAACTAATTACTATTATAGACTCAATGAAAAATAGAAAATCTGATTAGACCAATAACTTTTTAAAAACTGAAGCAGAAGTTAAAAATCTTCCTAGAAAAAGGAACCAGGCCTATGTACTTTTACAAGTGAGGTTTTACAAAACCTTCAAGTAACAGATGAATCCCTGTTTTACAAACTCTTCCAGAGAGTAAATATAGAAAATGACACAATTTTAAGGGCCTGGAGAATAGATAGGACATGCCAAGAATAGATCGCTTTCATCTGGAACATAAATGTAAACGTCTTAAATAAGATATAAGCAAGTAGAATCCAACAGAAGAGTTAACCGTGAAGTATTATCCAGGAATACAAGCTGACCTTTTAGTGTGACTTCCAGTTTTAAACCGGTGGCATAAAGTACTACCTACCTACCCCCCATTCCCCTCAGAAATCCCTAAACTGCAAGTATTCTTTGACAGAACTCTGGAGAACTGTGTGAGGAAGGCTGCCAGGTACAGTGACAGCCACACAAGGAAGATTCTTGGAGTTGAAGGTCTCAGATAAAGGTAGCAGTTCTGAGATCTCCACACTAGCACACCTTGAGGGGAGAGGCCAGTACCTCTAATTAGAAGTAAAAAGGGGGTGTAGACTGCACAGGGGCTTTCCCAAACCTGGTTCAGCACCAAGGATAAGGGGTGAGGTGCTTTGTATTGTAAGCAGCCCTGTAGCTGCCTAGGCCAAAGGGAGTCCTGGCCCCTCCCACAATGATTTACTAATAAAGAGATCATCAAGGAAGAATTTCACCTCATTAAGAAATTAGTAATTAAAAAGGAACCAACACAGAACGTAAACAGGTATTATAGGAACAGCAAATAGCAGAACACTCACCAGAAAATTTTTGCCAGGGAGTAGATGAAAAGTGTGACATTTAACTCTGAACATGTAAAACAGTAGTTCAAAGCAGAAATGGAAGTGCTCCGAAAACAGATGCAAGGCAATGTGAGGAGCTAAAAACATGAGCTCTGGAACTAGTCCAAAGGAAAAGTCAGGTCATCACAGAAACAAGGGCTGTGCTGGAAGCAGCACAAAGAGTAATGAGTAATCCCTGCCGAAAACTAAACAGAAGTGAAAAAACTACTGGTACAAAGTATTTAAACTGCTTAATTAACAAAACATTTTTTAAATAAATAGCTCAGCTGCTGGGAATAAAACAAGCCCCCCTCCACCTTCCCACCAACCCAAGGTAGGTAGTAGGGATGTGCCTGACTTGGTCTAAGGTAGTGGAAATAAAAGGAAAAGTCTATCCTAAGAATTCCTAACCATAAGACTGTACTTGGGCACCTTACTTTTTTGTTTTACAGAGAGAGATACAGAGGCAGAGACAGAGAGAAGGGGGAGGGCCCAGAATAGTCTCCATAGTTGCACATCATTGGTTTTTCCATAGTTTCATTTCACAGATGGGCACAGGGCAGGCACTGGGCCGGGGTCTCACCCCGGTGAGAACCGAACTGGGGGCACTCCCCAGTTCAGCATATGGGTCCACACGGGCCGGGATTTGATCCTGGGTCCCTGGGGCTGCAAAGTGAGTGCTTAACCCACTGAGCCATCGTGGCTTCCCCACCTTACTTTTTAAAGAAATAAAAGCAGCAACTAAATGTGTTAAAAAGAAAAGACTATCAGGGGGAAAAAAAATAAAGCAATTGAGAGGCATGGAAGAGAGAGGGAGACTTTTACTAGAGTTCTGGGAGAAGAAAGTAGAGAGAATGGAAGAAAAACATTCAGAGATCATGATTTAGAATGGGGGTGACCAACTTTTTGGCTTCCCTGGGCCACATTGGAAGTCTTGGGCCACACATAAAATACATTAATACTAACAATAACTGTTAAGCATAAAATAAATGGTTGCCAAAAAAAACAACACATAATGTTTAAAAATTTTGTGTTGGGCTTCAAAGCTGCCCTGAGCCTTAGGTTAGAAATAAGTGAAACCAGTCCTGAGAGTCCAGAAGCCAAATGAATTCCAAGCAAATCCACATTTATTTACCGTAAATCCAAACAGAAACTCTTGGCATTAGAAAGGTGTGTGCAAAAATGGTCCCAAAAAGAGTTCACTGATGAACAAAAGCAAGGGAGAGTCAGAGTTTGCCAAGACCTTTTGGAGAGGCAAGACGATGTTTTGGGCTGTGTTATCATTGGTGATGAAACAGGGGTGTACCAGTACGACCTTGAAACAAAGTGTCCAAGTCACAATGGAAGTCAGCCAACTCTCCATGACCAAAAAGTTCCATCAGTCCAAATCAAGCGTCAAAATGATGATGCTAACCTTTTTTGATATCAGAGGGATTGTTCATAATGGATTTGTACAAACTGGACAGTCAACCTAAATGACTATTTGGAAGAGCTGAAAAGGTTGCGTGAAAAATTAGATGTACCAATGTCACCCTAATAAATTTAACAATAGCAAAAAAATTAGATGACCTGAACTTTTTGCCAACAACTCATGGCTCTTGCATCATGACAATGCTCTAGCTCACACGGCACTGTCTATGAGGTTTTGACCAGTAAACAAATAACTGTATTGGAATACCTTCCCTACTCACCTGATCTGGCCCCCAATGACATTTTCTTTACCAGAAGATAAAGGGAATAGTGAAAGGAAGACATTTTGATGATATTTAGGACATCAAGGGTAATACAACAACAGCTCTGATGGCCATTCCAGAGAGTTCTAAAATTGCTTTGAAGTGTGGACTAGGCACTGGTGTCGGTGCATAATTTCCCAAAGGGAGTATTTCCAAGGTGACTGTAGTGATGTTCAGCAATGAGGCATTGTAGCACTTTTTGTAGAGTGATTCCATGCATTAATTGTGAGACCTCGTAGTCAACAGAGTTGACAACAGCATATTCATAATGGCTTTTATCTGTTACAGAGTTTTGAACCTAATGCTTAATGATTTCTTCATCGATGCCATTACCATATACTACTAACATACCAGATTATTACCGTGACTTTTGCTATTTTTGTTTTACATAGTTTTTAGAAACTCTGATATTAAGTTTTATTTTTAACTTAAATCATAAAAGTAAAAAACAAGTGGAACCACTAGGCTTACAACAAAAGCAGCAAGTTCCTGCTTCATCCATTCTTATTCCTGTGTCAGTTTTTTACTTTGAAATATGAACAAACAACCAAAGATCACTGGACATTCCAGGAAAGCCTCCAACCCAAAAGACAAATAGAAAAAAGAAATCTACTTTATACACTGCTGGTAGAAATGCAAATTGGTACAACCATGTTAGAAGACAGTATGGAGATGCCTCAGAAAATTGGGAATGGAGCTACCCTATAACCCAGCAATCCCTCTTCTGGGTATCTTATCCAAAACTTGAAAACCTTAAGTCTGTCAAAACATATGTATCCCAATGCTTATTGCAGAGAGCTGTTCATAGTGGCCAACACATGGAAACAACCAAAGTGCCCCTTGATAGGTGGCTGGATAAAAAAGCTGTGGTGCAAATATATACAATGGAACATTACTCAGCAATAAGAAAAGATAAGATTCTGCCACTTGTAACAACATGGATGGAACTTGAGACCATCATGCTATGCAAAATAAGCCAGACAGGAAAAGCTAAGAACCACATGACTTCACTCCTATATGGGATATAAAACTGAAAGCAGCAAGGAAACAAAACCTTATGGACACAGTCAATAGTTCAATGGTTACTAGAGGTAGGGGGAGGGGTTGCGAGAGTAATGAGGGCGTTAAATAGACGGCGATGGAAAGAAAGCTTGACTCTGTGTGGTCAACACATATTGTAACACACAGACAAAGTACTGTAGAGTTGTACACCTGGAACCTATGTTATTTTTACTAATCAATGTAACCCTAGTAAATTTAACAATTAAAAAAAAGGAAAAGGAGATGACATAGGGTCAAATAAAAATTTAAATATATATGTAAACCTCAAGAGAGGTAGGAGAAGATACTCTATCCATAAAACGAGGACAAATGTTATGTAAAAGGAACAATTAAAAAGAGCTCTTATATGGATGGCTGTAGTGGAACAGAGTTAGGAGCTAAAGTCAAGAAAACCTCCCAACAGATTTCTCCAAAAACACATGCAAAGATGCTCAACACCATTAGCCATCAGGGAAATGCAAATCAAAACCACAAGATGTTACTTCACACCCACTCTGATGGCTATAATCAAAAACACCAATAATAATTGTAAGTGTGCTTGGTTAGGATGTGGAGAAATTAGAACCCTCATATACTGATGGTGGGATGTTAAATGGTATAGCCACTGTGGAAAACAGTTTGGCAGGTTACTCAAAAAGTTAACTATAGGGGATGCTGGGATGGCTAAGCGGGTTGAGCTCTAGTCTTACAGAACCAGGGTCCGAGGATTGAATCCCGGCCCATGCGAAGCTATATGCTAAACTGGGGTGTGCCTCTAATTCAGTTCTCACTGGGTGAGCCTCCTATGTGGGAGGCCCTTGGCTGGTTCCTGCCCTGCGCAGCTCCACCCACACCTGTGGAATGAAACTACTGTATGTAGAAAACTACCGTATTTTCCGGCGTATAAGATGACCCCCTAATTTTACAGTTAAAACATAGGTTTAGGCCTATATTCGCTGTGTAAGACTACCCCCCACTTCCGAGGCTGTAGTCTTATACAGCGAATATAGGCCTAAACCTATGTTTTAACTGTAAAATTAGGGGGTCTTCTTATACGCCGGAAAATACGGTAATGTGCAACTATGGAGACTGCTCTGGGCTCTCCCCCACTTCTGTCAAAAACAATAAAAATAAATCTTAAAAAAATTAAGTTATGGGGAAGCCGGGATGGCTCAGTGGGTTAGGTGCTCACTTTGCAGCCCCGGGGACT
>PVKE010012745.1:0-37745 GCA_004027555.1 Craseonycteris thonglongyai
GTACATTTACACAATGGAATACTACTCAGCGATAAGAAATGATGAAATACAGTCATTTCTGGCAACATGGATGGACCTAGAGACCATCTTATTAAGCGAAATAAGTCAGACTGAAAGAATCCGGAAAAATATGACCTCACTTATAGGTGGAATATAAAACGGAAAGTAACAAAGACACAGAGACCTATGGACACACTCAATAGCTTGGTGATTGCCTGAGGGAAGGGGAGGAGGGGGGAGGGAGAGAGGGAGGGGAGGTGGGAGAGGGCACCAGCATTATGGACACACTCAATAGTTTGATGGTTAACTGGAGAGGGGGGAGGAGGGGGGAGAGAGAGTTGTAGGGGGAGGTGGGAGTGGGCACCGGATATATGGTGATGGAAGGGGAGCTGATTCTGGGTGGTGGGCACATAATGCAATGCATGAATGATGTGATGTGGAATTGTACATCTGGAAACTCTCTAATTGTTGCCAACCAATGTCACCCCATTAAATTTAGCAATAAAAAAAAAGGCCTTTTTTTTCTTTATTTCTTTCTGTTTTTGTTTGTTTTTGATCATGGTTTTGTTTTTTTTTTTTTGGTTTTTTGGTTTTTTGTTTTGTTTTTTAAGATTTATTTTTATTATTTTTGGCAGAGAGAGAGACAGAGAGAAGGGGGAGGGCCCAGAGCAGTCTCCATAGTTGCACGTCGTTGGTTTTCTACATAGTTTCATTACACATGTGGGCTTGGGGCTGTGCAGGGCAGAAATTGGCCATGGGCCTCCCACATGGAGCTTGCCCCAGTGAGAACCGAACTGGGGGTACACCCCAGTTCAGCATATGAGTCTTCATGTATGGGGGTGGGGATTCGATCCTGCGCAGACCCACGCCTACCTGTGGAGTGAAACCATATTGAGAACTGATGACATACAACTATGGAGACTGCTCTGGGCCCTCCTCCTTCTCTCTGTCTTTGTCTCTGTCTCTCTTTCTCTCTGTCAAAATCAATAAAATAAATCTTAAAAAAAAAAGAGTAACAAACTTGTTTTCCAAGCTGAAGTGTAGGACTGTTGTTCTCTTTTATACATTAGAAATGAAACAGAGAGTGATTTTTTTTTGTTTGTTTACTATCAATGACAGTAATCTTTCAAAGAATTTGCATTGCACACTTGGGAGGGGAAGACTGAGACTGCATGCATGAGTATGACTGTTTGTGTGTGTGTGAGAGTATGTGTATGTGTGAGGTTTTCTTTGGGGACGTTATATATAGTACAGCCAACATATTGTGCTGGCTAAGTTAATAAGAAGTAATACATATGAAATTTATCCCTGCTCCCAGGCTCCAAGAAAAAGAATCCATCATAGTAAAAACTGAAATTATAGTCCCAGAATTCTTAGGAATTGTCATACTGCTGTTTTTACGTTATGCTCATTGGCAATCTCATAGGATCCATATGCCTTTATTCCAGCAAGGCTTGGAATACAACTAAGTATCTGACTCCTAGTGTGAAGATGATGTACATTGAAACACTAGCTGCACCAAGAGAGCTTGTGCATGGAGTAGCTCAGACTGTGAGGCCTAAAGGCTCTTCTCTCTTGGAGGATTATATGCGTTTAAGGGTAGATGTGCTACACAGTTTGTTTCCTTAAACATATGAACACGGTTTTTGGTGTTTCGGAAGGCTGAAGTTGGATATGTGGTTAATGAGAATTATCTGGAAAAAGTTGACTTAGAAGGCATATAATGGAAAAGACTAGCTGCTGATGTGTACATTTAATGGGACATATATATATATATGTATAATATATATATTATACGTGTGTGTGTGTGTGTGTGTGTATTATTTTTGGCCTAAAATATTTTAAATGATGATGTATCTTAGAAGCAATGACATTATAGATACAGGCCTTACAGGTAGCAAAACATTTGGATGATAGTCATTCATGCGGTTTTTCCGCATTCTGGTGGAATCTTGTCTCATTTCAGCGTGTGTTGCCTGTAGTAGCCAGTTGCCCATGAGGCCTTTCTGTTCCGGTAGTGAAGTTGCCGCTGCACTGTGTTGCCTTGTGTTGTCGCTGGAGGTGGTTGGGTGGTCTTGGTTGTTAATTCTGTGAATGAGCAGAAGTTCATGCCATGCTGACTACTCTTCTCTGGTTTCAGTGCACGAAGGCAGCCCTCTGGGTGAACTTCATCGTTGTATCCGGGAAGGGGTGAAAGTGAATGTTCACATCCGCACTTTCAAGGGACTTCGGGGAGTCTGTACAGGATTCCTTGTTGCATTTGACAAGTTCTGGAATATGGTAAGTAAGCCTTTCTCAAGGGGCTGGAGAACCTCTTACAGATTAAATCATTTTTATGTCTAAAAGATCTGAGCAACCTTATTCAGTGAAACCTACAGAGTAACTTCTCAGATGAACTAGAATCTTTGTATTCTCTTGGGCAACATCAGAGAAGTTCTTTTACTGCTTCCTTTATCTTAAGGCAACAACTTTCAACTGGGGTGATTTTGCCCTTCTCTTCCTCCCAGGGGCATTTGGCAATGTCTGGGGACATTTTTTTTTTTTTTTTGATTGTCACAATTGTGAGACAGTGTGCTACTGGCATCTAGTGCGTAGAGGCCCGGGCTTCTACTGCAAGTCTTACAATATGCAAGTTAGCCCCCCAATAACAAAATTTTTCAGTCTAAAACGTTATTACTGACAAGGTTGAGAAACCTGACCTTAAAGAAAAATTATTTCATCTGTTAGTAATTTTATATCGATTTCTTATTAACAATAGTTTTTGACTTTCTGTTTTGGATGGGCATATGCTACATACAGAAGTTTTAGAAAGGAACTTTTACTCTACTGTTTTTGGGGCGATAGATAAGGATAGAGGGGAAGCAGACATATTAGTAACCAAGACACCTTGCATGGTGTTTTCTCATGGAAGAAGTATACCCCACCCCACCCCCAGCTTCTATAGGCTTACTGTTTCCTAAATATTTGTAGGAAAGAAGGGACATATTACAGCACAACTATAATATGAGGCAATTAAAACAGGAGCCACCAGGGCTTTCTAGTGTTTCTTTTTTATACGGTCGCCCATCTCCAACTTTTCTTTTCACTGTGTCTTCATCCATGCATTCCCCTGGATAACAAATAATAGTTGCTAGTATTTGCTAAGCACCTGTTATGTGCCAGATATTATACTAAGGAATATATCTATATATATTCTCAGTGAATGAGTTGTAGGTCTATTACTGTTCCATTTCACAAATTAAGGAATTGAGGCTAGAGATTTTGGAAGATTGGTTCAAATCACACTTAGTAAGTGGCAGTACCAGGACTTTATCCCAGGTTTTTCTGACTTCTAAGACCATATTTTCAACCACTATGGAATCAGAAAACCTGGATTTGAATCCTAGCTTTACCACTTGGTAGCTATGTGACTGTAGGAAGGTAATTTCTCAGAGGCTGTTTTCTCACCTCTAAAATATAAGAAAAGTATTTTATTATTACAGTTTTACCTTTGAAGGAAAAAGATTTAGGAGAACATATTTGATGATGGTGGTTGAAATAATAATACTGTAATAAGTAATTTTTTATTATTTATTTGTATGGTGATTTACACTTTTCAAAGTAATTTATCATACAGAATTTCATTTGATCCTAATAGCTGTGTAGTGAGGTTGATCTCTCAATTATGAGAATTCACCAGTAATTCAGTGTGTAACCCTAGTCATTGTCTGTTAATTACTGTCATAAAACATAGTAACTAGAAAGGAAGAAGAAGCAGTAGAGTAGTGTTTCCCAAAGAGTGATCTAAGGCCTGCCTGCTTCAGATTCACCTGGGGTTTCTGGTTAAAAGAGAAAGTTCCTGGCCTTCATTGCAAATCCACTGAGTCTAAATCTCTAGGAGAGTAGCCTTGGATTTATATTTTAATAAGCTTCCTAGGTATTTATGTACACTGAAATTTAAGAACCTGTACTATGCAATTGCAAAGGCCCCTTACCACAGAAGAAACTCACATGGTTGTAGCCACTTGGAAATTCTACCTAGAGGTAGCTACCTGTTAAGTTTAGTTCTGCTATGATTAGATGTTCTTTTGCTTTTTAAATATTTTCCTGAAATCTATAAGAATAATATTTTTAACTTCACCTCATTTTTTCCCCTTTTGGGCTGTTTCTCTAGGCACTTACTGATGTGGATGAGACCTACCGAAAGCCTGTTCTAGGCAAAGCATATGAGCGGGATTCTTCATTGACTCTCACGAGGGTAGGTGGTTTCTCCTGACTTCCTGAGTACTCAGCACATTTTTAGGCTTAGGCATTAGGGTCGCTGAACCTACTGACTAGGGTTTCCTGCAGGAAAACCCTTGTGCTGTCAGCCATGTATGCGTGGACCAAGGTCTTCATTGTCTCTTATGCATCCATCTAATCTCAAATGAGTCCCTGCTTCTGACCTGCATATTATTTGAGCGAAAAGCTATCTCTTATAAGGCTTAAGTCTTTCTATTTTATTCTGTAGAAATAAGTAGTTGCCTTCTGGTGGCATACTGTTTTATCTAAGTTATGGCAAGAAATAGAAAATTCACTACTAACTTCTTAAAAATCGCAAAGCAGGTAGTCCACAGATTATAATTAAGGAATCTGGTCTTTTTGTCTGTATTTTGACAGAGTGATGTTAAAGGCTAATATTTGTCATTGCTTTTCTTATAGCTATTTGATCGGCTAAAACTTCAAGATTCCTCTAAGAAGGAAGCAGATTCTAAGTCTGCAGTTGAAGACTCCACCCTGTCCAGATACTCCCAGACATCCACTTGGAAGGTAGCTTCCGTGTGGGGAAGAGGAGACACTGACCGGGGCTCACGCAAGCATTCCCGATCCGTCCCTTCTTCCCTGCAGGCATCCACAAGGGAGGAGTCCAGGTCAGAGGTGTCAGGGAGGACTACGCAGACAGAAGGGTCTAGTGCAGGCGGGACCTTTTCCAGAGCCACCACCCTCTCCAGGGGCCAGCCCCATAAGAAAAAGCGAAAGCCCAAAGTGGATTACCAGCAGGTCTTCACTAGACATATAAATCAGATTTTCATTCGAGGCGAGAATGTCCTGCTCGTTCATCTTGCACAGTGACTAGCTCAGCCTCTCTTAAGCTTTGGCTTTTAGAAAGAAAATGCATGACTTGCTGCTATGTTGTATCCCAGTATCCCAGTGAAACTCTTGAGTTGGAATGATTCCCTGTGACTGCATGTGCTCAGGGGAGCCAGGGTTGGGCTTTCTGGGAGATGCTCTCCCTCAAGGAGAGACAGGCCTTGAGGAGGGTGGGTGTTTACATTAATATCAAGGCAAAAGCTACACATGGGCACACATCTCATACGGTGTCATGGTTACTTCAGACACCTAAACCAACTACAAGATCTTCCATTTGAATCAGGAGTCATGATATGAATTGAATTTACTCCAAAGACTCGATAGCGTCGGAGAGAACCCACTTCAAAGAGAACAATCTCATACCTAAAAGCTAGTGCCATGAGTACTCATGAATTTGACTCAAAGAGTAGCAGTATAAATTGCCTTGGGGCCCTGCATGCACATCTTGTGACTGACTGTTGAATTTGGCTGTATACCAGTCTGTCTTCATCTAGAAATATAATCTGTTATCTTTCAATATCTTTAAGATCTAAGAAAGCTACCAACTTATGTAAGGGTGAAATTTGAACAATTGATATGCTGAAAGCATCCAGTAATGAATGCCCTGTTTTTATCCCCGTCATTATGGAAAAAAATATGAGACCTCAGTGGTGTTCCCCTTACCGGAGGTAGCTTCTGTGAGTGGCCTACCAGATGGAACCATAAGGTGCTCGTGTGGTAGCTTCTTGTCCTTCTCTCTAACTTCTGTGGCATGGTGCTAATGCATGTACCTTGTGTGTTGACCCTCTGTGACCTCTGAGCTTTATGGCAGGAGACTGTGACCTTCATGTCTGGCTTCAAAGAGTTCTGCATGAACTCAGTAATATACATGCATCACATGCTGAGAGTCCCTTTTCCAGGCAGGCCTGGCCTTGTGTAGGATATTTTCAAAATGGTTTTTCATAAAACTGGTAGTTTTGTTCCCTTGTGTCAGGCTAAGGAGGTTCTCGTGAACGACAGTGGGTGATATCTGTAAGGGACACTACTACTCACAGCCTGGCTTCAGTAACACGAACACCATAGAACTCTCTAATACTACTTGAACCACATTATATGCTTTTCTAGTCATGAGTGCAGAATTGGCTATATCTTGACACAGACTGTTAGGCAGTGTTGATCTTTTTGTGTTGTTAGTTTATATTTGGTCTTATTTTAGATATCTCGTGTTCAAAGTGAGAATAAGAAATAGCTAACTAGTTAAAATGCTTGAAAAGAATGTTCTCCCATGCTGTATTTGTTGTGTGTAACTTAGATAAGCCTTCTGGGAGCAGGGTGAATAAAGTTTAGGAGCTAGGACTCCTAGTCCTTCTGCTAGCTGGGTCACTGGCTCATCATGTATGGACAGCAGACTTAACCCTCTGTGCCTCGGTTTTTCCCCCTCAGACACCTACCTCACAGGAGCACTGAGACAAAGACTTTTAGGAAGGCATTTTAAAGTCTCTAAACATGTTTTAAGTGCCATGAATAATTCTACTAACTCTGTTTTATAGTTTGGTAAGAACTCTGTCTTATGAGCAAGGCAGGTGCTACATAAGAAAGTAATCCCCACAGGTGTCATAGTTATGCTCTTATTGTGTGTGAAGGCAGTGATATCTTCAGCAACTATTTTCCATATTCCATACCTTTCTTCTAAGGGACAATGGAATTTTTAGAATATCTTCAGTAAGAGGAGAATAACATTTCTTTGCTGCTCCACCTACATCCTAGCCCCTACCCTTTTCTGATCATTATCAGAAAGAATTCCCCTGAACTTTTCAGTGGTTTATATGATGGTATCAAAGGGAGAAGGAACATCTAAAAATGATATAACCCCAAAGGGGAATTTGTGGAAATTGTTTTGTCTTATTTGTGTTTATTTGTAGATACATTTTAAATATACTTTTTAGAGCCAGAGCAGATGCACTGAACATTTAGATAGATTCCAAGTCACAAACTTGAAATCTGCCAGTCTAATATCTTCTGAATAGTGTGTCTGCAATCTTAGTTCCCCAATTATTAGCTTTCTTGGGTAATTATTAGGCACCTCTTCACCAGGCTTCCCTGCTTGTCTGTCCCCATCTGTCTGCCCTCTTTTCCCTCCCTCATCTAGAAGCTGTAGTGGGTACTAGATTTTTCCTACTAAATTAGAAATTTGGAATAAAAAAGAATATACTCTATTTTTATTCATTCTAGTGCCTGGTTAATCTGATTTATTTTAAATACATTCTGGCTTTTATGTTTGCATGTAATTTTCATATATTCATATAAGGATTGATTTGCTACTTCTCTCTGCAACTTAATTCTGGCTTTGAAAATTATTGCATGTGATCTGTCTCGCATGCCCATTTATTTTGTTTGGGCAGTGATTCTGGAATGAATTAATCATCTAGTAAATGTACCAATTTGTATAAAGCATGATATCTTTTTAGAGAGGTCAATTTTTTTAAATCATTGACTTCTTTTATTATTGGAGAAGTTTTGTTAGGAAGAATAATTCCTAACAATGTATCTGCTGCTCGAGATATGTGGCCATCTAGGACAAACTTGTGAAACCTCTGGCCCACAGGCCACACACAGCCCAGGACGGCCTCAAATGCAGCCCAAAACAAACTTTGCAAACTTTCCCAAAACATTGTGAGGTTTCTCGGCTATCCTCCTCCTGGTTCATCAGCCATTGCCACTGTCAGTACGCTACATGTGTTGCCCAAGACAGCCCCTCCTCTTCCAGTGTGGCCCAGGGGAGCCAAAAGGTTGAACACCCCTGATCTAGGACATTATAGTATCTATGGAAATAACTGAAGTCCTCTTCAGGAGAAAGAGAGAAAAGGGGAAAGTAACAGAATGGGGGGCCTTGTAGGCCCCCCCCAACAGTCCATCTAAGGGGGGCCCTACACAGCTGAAATGCAGCAAAACTGCTTTCTAGTATTCTCCGAGGATTTGAGTTTGGGAAACTTGGTGGTAGGGATAGTATTTATTTTTTGAACATCCAACTTTGGTTCTTGAAAGTAATTTGTAAACAGGGGAATGTGTTTCCCATACAGTTCACAGAACACGCCTGTACACTTGTTGGTATTTCCTCAGGAGTTTCCAGCTTTGTTAGATAAGAAAAAGGGATGAAGAAATAGAAGGTATGGTTTCACACCCAGAGTGATTGCTAGAAGAACTTGTACTTTAGGTTGTTCATTCTAGTACTTGGGAAGCATGTATGCTTCCTTTCAGAAACCATTCTTATGACAGAGTGGGCTGTTGGTGACTTGGTTAGCCAGAACTATCTGTCACATCAGTACCTGCTCTCTTTGCATGTTGCATGTCAAGTCAGAAAGCACAGAAACCATTGGCTTTAAAGTCTAGGTGCATAGGCATCCTTGCTATGAGTTGTTAGTGGATCAAGAGAGTGGAGAAGCCGGGTTGGCTTAGTGGGTTGAGAGCTCGTGTTGCAGCCCAGGGTTCCCAGGGTTGAGTCCTGGCCACTGGCCCATGTAGACCCATATGCTAAACTGGGGTGTGCCCCCAGTTCGGTTCTCCCCAGGGTTAGCTTCCCAAGTAGGAGGCCCCAGCAAGGGTGTACCTCCCTTGCAGGAGGCCCCTGGCCCAGTTCCTGCCCTGCGCAGCCCCACGCCCACCTATGGAGTGAAACTATATGGAAACAACTCTGGGCCCTCCCCCTTCTCTCTGTCTCTCTCTTTCTGTCAAAAACAATAAAAATAAATCTTAAAAAAAAAAAAAAGATCAAGAGGGGCTGTATCTATTTTCATGGTGAAATAGTCTAGGGATACCTTCAGTGATTGTCAGGTCATGAGCTATGAGCTGCCTTTAATCCTCAGAAGCCTTCCAGAAATGTAGGTACTGTGTCTATCCCTTGAGAAAAAATAGAAAACTAACTTGATGCAGAGTAGATGTTTGTATTTCTATTTGCACTATTCCTGTAACAGCTGACATGGGTAAAATGAAATAGAATAGACTCTGTACATCTTTAAATTTTGTCTAAATTTTGCCTTTAGGGAAAAGTTAAAATTATTCAAAGACAGCTAGATGTCACTGGTGCTGCCCCAAAGCTTTCCAATCCTTTATGTATTATTATTATTATTTTTATGAATGAAATGCTTGCTGTGGGAAGGTCAAGGTTCATATAAGAGTATCATGGTAAAAAATATATAATAGTTGTGCAACTGTTGTAATTTTTCTTTTCCTGTGCCAGATACAGAGTGCAGCTGACCTCTTTTCAGTAACTTCTGTTCATCAGCCTGTGTTTTTCGGGGCAGTAACTCCCAGAGGCTATTTTCTTAGTGATTCTAAAGCAAAAATATCTTATCTTGGCCTTTGTTACAAAGATGGGTGATCTGTCATTACTTTCTGATAAATGAAGTTGATGGATTTAAGATAAACCTTTGGGGTTTCTGTCACAATTTCTTGGGTTGGGCCTTCTTTACTCTCAGTGTTTTGAGTATTTTTCAAATGTTTGTAAGTTGCTTTGCACTCCTCTAATAAAAATGAAAGCTCTCTGTCAAAAAAAATGGCTTTGGATGGTTCGGAGATCTAGGGGAAAAAAAAAAGTACACCAGAGACCTTCAGTTGGTATTTTATTTATTTATAATAAAAAGTAGTTTGATAAGCTGCCAGAGTTAGTGCTTCTTTAAAAACACTCTGAAAAGATGAGAACTGTCCCTCAGGAAAGCTGTAAAAGCTATTCCCAATACATTGCAATTGCTTTTGATTTTTAGTCCTTTGGAGCAAATGTCTGATGTTATATCTGATGTTATGTTTTAGAGCTGTGGGGAAAAAGGGTTAAAATTTTTTTAAGGGATATTATTTAAATAAGGATTATCTGGCTAAATTATGTGTGAGCTGAGTTCTAGGGCAGCTGTCCAGTTCTCTTTTTGTTGTCCAGACAGTAAAGCAGATAGTAAGCAATGTCTTGAAAAGTGATTTACTTATCTCATGCTGACATCTAAAGACATAGCCGTCTGGGTTACCTTGGGGATATCCCTCTGCACCATGGCTTATTGATGTTTTTTAGACAAGGCTAAACCTGAGTGACTCTATGAATTTATAGTTTCTCTGTTCATATACCAGCTGCTAAAAGAAAACCACAACTTGTAATCTTGTCCTAAAGTTACTCCTAGTTGTCAAATTGAGCTAACCCCTTCCTGTTTAGGGAGGATTGCTGCTAGTAACTTTAGTTTGCAATGTTCTGCTTTAGATATGTGTCATATGGAAGTCTGGAAATATAATAAATATGATTGTATTAATGTACTGGCTGTTTTGTCTCTGCTGATTTGGGAATTGGGAAGAGAAGGTAGGAGAGTCTTGTTACCAAGTGAAGACACCATCTAGAAAGTTGAAACATCTCAGGCCTTCTGCCATCTCATTGTTGCAACCTTGTGTCTTTTCTTTACCAAAGCACACACATCCGTATCCTATCCTTGAGGTAGCTTTGTTCTTCCAAGTTTATTTGAAGTTCATGCTTAGAAAATAAATTGGCCACATTGTGAATATCTCTTCTAAGCCCCAAACAATGGGAATTGCCCTGTGAATTTATTCTGCCTAATAACTCACTAGCATTAAGCCACTGTCTTCACAATCTGCTGAAATTGCAATTGACTGCTCCCCTCTGAGTGTTTACCACATCTGACTAATTGATCCTCACTGCTTCCACAAATATCTAAATTTGCCACTAGCTCTCCTCTGTTCATGCACAAGAAGTTGAACTGCCCAAGGATTTGTCACATCGATGACTTGATCTCCTCTGTGTGCTTCCAGAACTGAGTCATCCTGGTAAGGTGGACAAACAAAAATCACATTGATTCTTAGACAAGGAAACCTGAAGTTAAATGTCAAGACCCAATTCCCCACTTTCAAAGAATATGTTATAAAGTTGGGCTAAGCTGACATACAGGACATTTCAAAGAACAAGTGGAGGAAAGGGAGAAGAGACCCAAATGCTCCAGTTCTGGCCCTTGCTTATTTGTTTTGTATCTCAAAGATTTCAGTTACATGGCAATGTCCTCCTTAATCACAAAAAAGGCAGAAGAATCAGTATACTTGACATTTAAAATATACAGTTGACAGTTAAATATTGGCAGGAGAATGGAGGCCAGTGTAATGATAAAGGGTGTCCCAAAATTCATGCAAGAAGTAATTTTGATAGAAAACACAGGTTTATAATTAAACATTGTAAATTTTCATTGCTCAACAATGAAAGCGTGTTGTTCTTTCGTGTAGCGCTCCATTTTTAATAACCCTGAACTGTCAGCTGTCACACTGTCTTTTTTCCGTTGGCAACACTTTACCGCACAAATGACGCAAAATTCAAATCTTGCGTGAATTTTGGGACACCCTTTATCTATCACCTTTTCCCCATGCTTTCTGGATAAAAATGGTACGGAAAGAAAAAGTTCATTGCCCAACTACTTTCTCTCCTAGGATAGAAGTGAAGCTTTTTTTTTTTTTTTTTAGTTTGCTCAGTTACCACTAGGTGGCAGTGGGTTAAAGAGAACCGCTTAACTAGACTTCCCAAAAAGACTTGGTCTGTAGATCTTCAATCACTGCTACAATTAATTGTTAAATACTCACCAGTCTGGACTGAGATAATCAAGGAAAAACAAGCTATAATCAACTCAAGTGGCATTATAAGTGTTTCTTACCAATATTGAATTTACCTAATCTGAAGTGTAGAAAGCCTAACTGAGGGCCATCATCCAGCGAATGTGCTGGGGGAAGAGAGAAATTGCCCAGGGTCCACTGTTTTAGGCAGTCTGTTGCTATTCCGACATCATGGGGGGGGGGGGTACTCATTTCTTCTTGGAATACTGATACCCAGCCTCTTCCCACCTGCTGGCCAAGGATCACCCAAGAAAACTATCTTGAGGCCCCTGTCTCTCAGCAGCTGTCTAGTTTTGTAAACATTTTAGTTCCACTCAGTGCTGATGCCTGAGAACCCATTTGTGAGAAAGGTTGCACCTCTCTTATGATTCCACAACTGGATTTGAGCCTCCACTCCAAGAGTACAAGCAAATGTGCTCTGGATTCAGAGAAAAATTTATAATAGACACTAGAAAGTCTGTAGCCTTAAACTGGGCACTAGGGCAGAGTGGGTTGGTGGACAGTGTTAGTAAGGCTCCTAGCATTTTAGATCAAGGCCTTCAAATAACCTTCCTCTCTCTGCTTCAAGAATCTCCCAGGAGCCTCTGTGAAATAATAAATAGATGGTGGTCTTCAAATGAATAACTCAAAATGAGATTACAGTGAAAGACTTCATCTCATGGCTTTTTGGAACTTGGCAGCTTGTACTACATTTCACTCACACTAGTGAAGGGGAAGAGGACAGATCATGTAATAAGAAGTACTTTCATTTTTGAACATCTCATCCCTGTGCCAAACATATTGCATGCATTACCTTGTTCAGGTATAACAACCATGAAAAGAAGATTTTGTCCCTATCATATGGAGGGAACTGGAACAGAGGTTAAGTAACTTGATAACATGTCTCTGCTAATAAATGGTGAATTTGTGATTCTATCAAGATCTGTCTCACTCAAGTTTATTGTTAGTCAGTTGTGCCTTAAAAATACTAAATTCCTCAGGCATTGACCAAGAAATTTTGAGGACAAGCTGAGTCATCCCCTTAGGCTAATCAGATACTAGAGGGCTGAGTTAAAATATGGCTTGTTGGTTTGTTCAAGGGTCTCCATTCTCTTCTGATTCGCACTATTATTTGACTGGAAGTGCATACACACTCGGGGCTTCGTAGCTTCCAGAGAGGACCAGGGTGGTGGCAACCCCCTGGGTAGTAGGGCATTTGTGGCTCCGAGAGGGTGGCTGCCAAGTGAGCACCAGAAGGTCTTTCACCCTCCAGTTAGTTTGGCTATGGAAAGAGTATTGATCCAATAGTCTTGTGAAAAAGATGACCAAGTGACTCATTGACTCATGGTCTTTCTCAGCTCTTGAGTATGCATTTACAAAGATTGCCATCCCTTTCTTTCCAATATTCGACAGCACTTGGCAGGAATACTTTCTCTCGTTCTTGACTATAAATCTTACTAAGAAAACTCTTTTCAAGGATCAGCTATGGATATGCTAAAGCTACAGAAAAGTAAAGGACTCATAGTCTTTCTCCTGAGACCTAAAAAAGGGCACAGACAGGAAAGTTTGGCAGGTTGTTTGTCCATCTTGTAAAATTTCCCTTCCTCTTGATAATACGTATCTTTGCAGAAAATGGCAATGCTGGGAGGTGCCTGTGTCCTAGGCTTCTTCACTAGCTACCTCTGAGCCTGATTCCTGATTTCTAAAATAGGGACAAGAATACCTGTGTCATAAGCTTGGTGAAAGAACATGGTTGGTCCAGACAGCAAGGACTTAATGTCCTTGTGCTGCGATAGCTTGCTGTCTAATGCTGAGCAGCATGTTGTCATCCTTTTTTCTAGCACACGGTGTTTGAAAGACTGTCCCCAGGCTGCCAGAGTTCTCCGTGCTTCCTCAGTTGGCTCTTTCTGGGTTAAAACTTCAGAAAAACCATCAACTTTCCCACTGCTGGGAGAGCTCTGTGCTCCCCCAGGAATGACATTAGGCTCCACAGGACATTCATTAGTTGGGGTTAGGAAAGGATCACAGGGCACTGGAATGGTAATTTCCTACATGGGACCCCAGTGACCCAGAGCGAGCTAGCTCAGCTGGTCTTTGCATGTGGCTAATGAGGGAAGGGTCATGGTTTCACTCCTGTGTGGGCCAATTAGTGTCACGTGGAAAAGCACGCTCTTGGGGCACCAGACAGCAAGCAGCCTTATGTGTGTGGCACTGGTCACCAGGATGACAGTGCAGCCATCATCACTATCAGAAACCCAACCCAAAGCCGGCGTCTTCTCTCTTATGATTACATAGCCCATTGTCTCTAAAACCTGGGTCATTTTCAGAGCACCTTTATGGTTTTTGCCTTATCCTAAGTAAACCACTGTATTTTTATTTGGTACTTTTCTATAAATTGACTCACTGTTTAGCTTACATTTAAAAGGGAGATATGCATCGCTACCATCAATGGAAAACTGGCATTAAAATATATACAGCTATTGAAATTAAAGTGTTTATCTTCATTTTGTCTGCAGACACCTCCTGAGCCAAAAGTGATTTGATGTACTGTGTGTTACTAAATGTTGTATGTATATGAGCTGCGTGTGTTACAGAATACATTGTTTTGTAATAAAATGGTCACATCAACAAAAACAGTATTGCAAAGCTATTGCTTTAGTGGGAAGAGTTGGGATCAATCACTGGGGAGTTTCACACTTGAAGCCATGAAATTATTCTTGCAGGAATTCCAACACCAAAGGTTTTTCTAATAACCATAAATGTGCAGCTATAAAACCAAAACTCTGAACAAATCCAGGGTTTAATTTGCACCTAGCTTTTGCTCAAAAGTCCTGGCTTTCATTTGTGCTCTCCATTGGTATTATCATTAGCACTGTGCTTCTTGCACAGGCTTATCATTATCACCAGTTTCATGATAAACAAAGCGCAGACATGCAAAGCAGATGTGTTGACCACATAACATCCTTGTTCCCCTCCAGTTCTGAGCCAGTTCCCGCTAATCTCCCTGGTCTAATCTCCCCTGTCAGCCAAATCCTTAAGAAGATCAAGATACAGCCAGTAGTGGTGTTGGTAATAAAAATGTGTTCCCTAATTAATTGAGTATGTTACATACAGTCCGGTTAAGAAAGTGTACACTGGAGGGAAATACACATAAATACATACTGGCCTCTTCGGAGTAGAGAGAGAGCCCGAACACTACAATTTGGGGTGTTCTCAATACATTAAAAAATGAAGAAATGTCAAAGCAGAGTTATAAAGGTTGTGTATATTTTATAAATTCAGGTTGAATAATGGTAGCATTCGGTCCTCTCTGTGTATCTTTGAGTGGGTGTGCATGCATCATCAGTTGGAGGTAGGGCCCCAGGTCTGCAAGTGAGGTCTTTGTGAACATAGGGTCGCAGAGGTCCTCAAACTTTTTAAACAGGGGGCCAGTTCACTGTCCCTCAGACCGTTGGAGGGCCAGACTGCAGGCCCAGGATGAGTCGGCTGCTAAGCAGGACTGGCAGCACGGCAAAAACACCCAGCAGGCCGGAAAAATGTTTCCGGCAGGCCGCCTGTGGCCCATGGGCCGTAGTTTGAGGACAACTGGAAGGGTCCTTTCTCCCTGCCCCCAGGTTAGGAGATGAGCCCCACCAGGAGCATTGACTTAAATAAGGACCTGGGTTCAAATGTACCATATGGTAAAGCGTGACGTTTTAGCAATGTAGAAACACATCTGGGGTGTAAAAGAGTGGGAAGGTGAATAACTTTCATTGTCCTTCTCATGTCCCCATCACCTTGTGGATTCTTGCTGCAGTGACTCCTGTTATTTCAATGCTACTTGGGTTATCCCACCTTTATAGCTTTTACATCATCCTTGGGAAGCCATTAATTGGTAGCAAGAGGGCCAGACCATTTTATAAGTACCAGAAGACTTTCTTAGACCAGAAAATCAAAATATTAAGAAGCAGGAATGCAATTATAGCTTTCTTTCATTGCACGTGGACCCAATGACTTTAACCACCCCCTTTCACTTTCTCTCTCTCTCTCTCTCTCTATCTCTCTCTCTCTCACACACACACACACACACACACACATATGTGCATGTACATGCATATGCGTTAAAAATCAGGGAAAGAACTTTATGCTGTTAACATCTACAGTGTTCTCATTATATAAATACTTGCTGCAACAGTAAGATTGTGTAATTGGGGAGTCTTTGTGCATTATTTATGTAAAATAGTACAAAAATAGTATTTACTTAAGAATGACCTATTATGATTCTGTTTGCATGGCCCTGTTTTAAGACTGATGCATCCTTGTGATCTTTGCCTCTCATGACAGGAAGAGATTAGTTCACTTGGTATTCTGTGTGAGGTATATGAGGCCCACATTAAGGTCTCTTTCCTAACCTTGCCAGGTCCAATTATACCTCAGCAAGTCCTCCTACCCCCTCTTCCCTTGTCCCCAGAATTTATCTGAGCACATCTGTTGCTCCATGAAAAGTATTTTGGCAGAAGCTGCCTTCCCCTGTGTTGGAAGTCACCTGTCCTGACTGGCTTAGAACTGCTCTTACTTTATTAAAAATAAAAATGTAGATAGATAGATATTGATAGATAGGCTTACATACCTTTATATATTAATATATATGTATCATTTTAATAGTACAACATTTTCACATCAAACTAAGAGTGATAGAGAGATTCCAGTTCCAAATGGTTGGGAGAAACTGTTTTAAACACTCACATGCCAGAGGAAGAGCCCAGGATTCTGAAAGCTTCCTTCCAGCTCTACCTTGCACTTCAGTCTTTCCTGAATATAGCCCTCAGCGATCATACCTCAAATCTAGGCTCTCTTGCACCGAGTGGATATTCAGAAGTTACTACTTTATTTTGAAAGAAAGTACTGGTGTCCTGGTAGACTTATCTCAGCTCACAAAGACTTTACTAGAATATAATATACCTGGGACTCATTCTGCACAGGACTGCCAAATGGTAAACCATGGCATCTTGACTCATGTAACTGCTGCCTCAGTTCTTGCAGTACCTGGAATTTCTGGGCCAGTCATGTCTAGCCACAAGCCTCAACAGCTTCATCAGGACCCCTTCCAGGTGGACAATGGGACAAACTATAAAGGTGTGGCCAAAAGTTATGTGAACACCAAAGCTGATGAGCCTGATTACATCTGGATGACATACTCCCAAGTTGAGGAGGTCAAGGAGCTGAGAGCAACTGCTAAGAAGTTCCTTCACATCTCTGAAGCCACTGGTAACATATGCCACTGCCCATCAGGGGCAAAGGCACACGGTAGCTACTGAAGGAGTTTGTGTTCCAGGTGCCCCAGGTGTCAGCACCAGCAATGTAATTCTCAGGGCCCAGCGAAAAATGAAGGCTCATTTGTTCAAAAACCATTTCAAGATGACAACAAGAGAACATGAAACCAAGCGTGAGGTCCCCCCACGTGCCCATGAAGCTGGCCCTGCAAGAAGCACAGCCCTAGGCCAACATGGGGCCAGCTGGAAGTTCAGCAGGGGGTGGGGATGGGTGGGGGTGGGCACAGTGCCAAATCTGTCCTCACAGACATGGATTCTTTGCTCTGTTTGTGACTGACATGCCCTTTCAGTGGTGTCCCAGCTGGCTGTGCTTAGCAACTGCTCTCACCATGCAAGAGTAGTCTGAATTAAAGCATTAGCGTTATTTTGAAATACTTTATTTGAGAACATTCCCAAAGATCTGCAATCCATTCACACAATTTCAAAACATTTCAACAGTGCAATTGTCAATGAAAGAAAAGGAAGAAATGTTAAAATATGACTCAAATGTTGTAAAATTTGGAATGGTTTAAAAAAATGTTTTTTTTAAATATCACTTGGTTAAACAAAATTGATAATTACTGATGACTACCAAGAACTTGAAGAGATCATGTTTAAGAAGTTTTGATTGGATTAAAAATGTCTTCATCAAGAATTGCTATTTCAAGCATAAAATCTAACATTGAAAAGCTATATTCATAAAAAGCAAATGCAAATTTTCTCATTAAAAATGAAAGAGATTATCTTTTAGAATTTTTATACAAATTCAGTATATAATATCATCCCTAAATTTTGAATTTTGTTTCTTAAAATTATATGAAATAAAGACTAATGAAGGCTTTTGCTAAGTACCATATAGATGCTCCAAGTTCCCTCCAATTTGCCCCAGTGTGTACCTTAAAATATCATTTCCTATGTGTGTGACAAAGTGAAAAACGTTGGAAGCAGCAATGGACCCAGCAGCTTTCTGGAGTCTGAAGCGACTCATCGGCTTTTGCCCACTGGTGGTGGTAGAGCTACTGAGACTTGACTTGGGAAATCCTGACTGAAACGGATTCAACCATCATGACAATTAATAGTATTTCATAGAGCTGTTGACAAGCTTACATGAGATACTACATGTAAAGTGCTCACAACAATGCCTGGGATATGGGATATAAATAATGGCAATTGCTATTAATGTTATCTGGCTCCTTGGATAAACAATAAATTGGCAAATTCTGTTATTCTGCCTACAGTGCCTCAGTTCTATTCTTGACCTTATTTTCCATTCCTCCTATTCCACCCCACCATAATTTAGCATTTTGTCACTGCTCACATATAACCTGACAGTTATATTAGCCTCTTAATTTGTCTTTCAGATTCCAGTGTCATTTTTGACCTATCTGGTTCAATCAAGACGTTTTAGGCAAGTAGGTAACAGAATATTCAACTTAAACTTTTTTCATACATTAAGGCATTTGATGTTTCCAGAGTTTGGTCAGCAACTCAACAATATCAGGGTTCAGGTTTAGGGAGGGGAAGAAGGGAGAAAGAGGTGTTTCGTTTGTTTTGCCTTTCCCGTCATGGTCTCGTTAGGCTGCTTATAGCTCCAAGTGTCACCTCCACTCATGATGACATCCAAAAGCATAGAGGAAAGAGGTATTTCTCTAATCAGAGTGCAAAATTCTTCCAGAAAACCTCTTAAGAGTTCCTCAGAACACATCTACTTTAAACCAGTCGTAGGCAAAGAGCAATGGGATTACAGTAATTAGTTTGGACATCTTATCGTTTATCATTGTGCCTGGGCCTACCTCTCCTGGGCATAGTACTAGCCCTGTATCCAAACAAAATTGGGATTCTGATAGCCAGGAAAGAGTGATGGCTGTTGGGTAGACACCCAACAATTTCAGCCAGTCTTTTCTATACACCAATGGCAGATTCATCAAGCATTTCCCACTTGAACAAGAATTTAGACGACTGAGTCCCTTCACCTGGGATTAAGTGTTTGGTCCCTAATCTGGCAGACAAGGTCAGATTTCATGAGAAAAATTCTTTTGGAGCATCTTACACTTTTTCTTTATACCTCCTTAATCCCATTTTGTAACTATACCTAAATTTAGGGAAGTACATGACTAGTATCTCTACCCAACTAACTTCTGAATGTAAACAACATTTGAAATGTGTATGTCTTGCTCATTATTATATTCAACACCTAACACAGTAGGTATTCATAAATATTTGTTGAGTGGATGAAAGTCTATACCAGTCAAAGGAAGCAAGCAGCAGTTTCAATATTTAGATATTTAGTCTGGCAAAAGCAGGTTTCTATGTAGCTATCAAAAGAGGTTGAAAGAATTTGGTATCTCAACATCACTAACATTTTGTTAAAGGACTAATTGCCAAGCCCTGTGTGCATGTGGGACCATTAGTAATTCTGTAGCTATGCAAATTAAAACAGTGATGTATGATTTATAGCTTTAATAACATTCTGAAGGCTCTTAAATTTTAATCACTTGCAACATCCTTTTTAATATTCAATTACTTTATTAACTAATTAGGTCACTTGCTGAAAAAGCACATAAGGCTGGTGCTATTTTAATATCAGCTGAGCCTCACAAAATACCTTTGAAATGGTGCAAATGGTTTATTTATTTTAAACAGATCATTAAGATGCTATAATTAATAAACCAATTATGAAAAAAGGCCTGATAGTGATAGATGCACAAGTACAATAGCAGTGTCCGATGGATTAGTCATTTTTATACACATACATCAAAGGGCAAAACTTAAATGAAAACCCACTGTAAAAAGTGCTTTCCTAAATAATTAATTTGTGCAATGACTGATAACCCTATCATGGCAAACCTAACTTGAGGCTTGTTCATTATGCAAACCTGTAATGTGTACTTTTGTTTCATCTAATGATACTCATAGTGGAAAATCCACAGCACGCTAAACTTGGTGTTCCTTGGGCCTTAATTTGCAGACCGAGTTGGGCACTTCAGGACTTATCAGTGCTTTGGAGTCAGACTCCTGGAGAAGAATTAGGAGACCCGTATGGGGGTCAGCAGCCTTGCTTATTGAATTCTCAGCATTGTGTTAGGGTCTTCAAACAAAGTGAACAAAGGAAGCCAAGGGCAAGCCGGTGTGGTGGGGGGGGGGTTTCATCCACTATTCTCAAAGGAGACTGTGGATCATTGTGCTGAGCTTGCACTGTTTGTACACAGAGGTGTTGGAACTGTGGCTGAGGGTGAGTAGGGTGCAGATCTTAGGCTTGGAGTAGAATATTATTTCTAGGATCAGAGTGAGGCAAGAAGAACCAAATCATTTTGCTGGCCTGGGAAAGAATGCTGTTAAATCCTAGAGGCCAGGTAATTTTTCTGTCTTAAAATCACATTAAAAACATAATAATCACCTTTTGTTGAGGGTTTACTGCTTAGGCACTGTGTTGTTTGTTGGAGTTATTTTCTTGAGTATTTTATGGTATATGTTTAGTTAACATTTATTTACTAAGAAAAAAATCAAATAAAAGAAAAAAAGAAAAATGAAAGAAAGGTAAAAAACTCATTTATTTACTGAGCACGTTCTGGGACCAAACACTGTTCTAGGCACTGGAGATACTGGGGTGAATGGGACAGACAAGTAAGCTCCTTGCTCTCATGGTGTTTGCATTCTACTGGGGAAGAAAGACAAAATCATACATTATCAGGAAACAAAATATAAGCAACAGCTTTGGGCAATGCAAAGTGCTGTGAAAAAAAAGTCAAGTAGGACAAGAGACAAATGCGCCAGAAAAGTGAACTGGGGCAGCTTCTTTGTGGTTGAGTCATCGGAAGGCCTCTCAGGAAAGTAGCATTTGCAAATAGATAGGAGGGTCTTGAACAGCTTCCAGTTTGTTCGTCCCCCAGTGTCACCAGTTGTTTTTTGTGTTGTGTGCTTTTCAAGTCAGTAGAGGTGTAAGGCAACTAGGGTGAGAGACAGGGAGGGGGTGTGGGAGTGAAAGTGTCAAGTGAGGGAGAAACTGAGGGGAAATGGGAGAAGGCATCTTTATATTGCTATCATTATCATTCTTTTGCAAGTGGGGCCACGTTTTTGGCAGTCAGACTCCAGTATGAACTTTTGTGCATTTCGTTGTTTGTGTGTGCATGGGTGGGTGAAAAACTGCAGGGATAGCTGTTTCTCACCCCTCCCTTCTTCCTGCCACCAGCGTGCTCTGCAAGTGGTTACAGCCATGTTTTATGCATTTCCAATCTGTTTTAGCACCTCCATGATGTGTTGATGAAACTTTAAAGTATTCATAAATTTCCACATTGTCTCATGGATGCTAAGTTCTTTGAGAAGAGCAACCTCATCCAAACAATAAATGTGATCTGGGTGCTGCTCAAATACATGGTGGGTGGCTGGGTGTGGGGGAGGATACTCTGCTGCCTGGGTCTCTAACAGAAAACATGAGAGACAGCCCCCATTTTCTCTGTCAATTGTGACCTCAGCAGCATTCCAGCAAAGTGTGCCCCTCCCTTCCTGGGCCCCTTATCTGGTGAGCCAGAGCCACAGGGACATATTTTTTCCCTTCACGCGGCACAATATATACCCAACTCCCAGCACAAGCTGAATTATCTCTGAGAGGTGTATTAAGAACATTCTCTTCAAATGAGAAAAGAAAAAGTTAAATATTTATCATGAGCAGAACCCTATATTAATAGATAACTGCTTTAGTCGAAGTTCCATCAGAGTCAAATCAATAGTTTGTTCTTTCCCTCTTTACCTACCCAAAGTGGGTCCTAAGCAGGAATGTATGTGAAGAGTGTACTAGTGATACTCTAGTGTTAAGAAAAAGAACTGTGTCTTTTGCAGTGTGAACTTGGAACAGAATAAACTAGTTCTGTGCATCTTTCAGATCCTCAAGGCGGGCTGGAAGACTTTTTTGAAGTGTTCATGAAAGTCTGTATTTCTCATTCTCATGCCTTTTTTTAACTACCACATTGTTCAAAATAAATTATTCTTATTCAATTTTTGTTCCATTTAATCACTGTTGTTATTGTAACAGCATTATAATTTGTAAATTGTCATTGCATATGTCTATTTCCGCCACAGGGAGTATTAAATAGATCTTTTCTAAAAAAAAGTTAAACTATTTTTATAGAAAAATCATTACTAAGAAAATTTAGGAACACTGTTCATTTGTGGCATGAGTCTTCTTTCCTTTTTAAAATTTGGAACTGGAGCAAGGTGCTTGGGTTTTGAGGTCTCCAAAGGACTGTATAAAACAGCCTCTGATCCTTCACATGTGAGGGTAACCTCTGGGACACATGTCTCTTACTCAGGAGTGGATTCTTCAGGGTCTTCTGCCCTCTTTCAGGCAGAGAGAGGGTGAGAGAGAGAGCGAGCAAATGTGCCTAGAGCAGGCAGCCTGAAGATACACCAATAATTAGTTCACGTCCTGGGTGGGGCTCATCAACTTCCTGTCACACCTGGTAGTGACTGAACCTTTTTGATTGAACATCCTACCCATAAAATGGTGCTTAGTGTCCCACCCCCAAATATGTATATTTATAAAATAAATATATTCTACTTCCAGTCTGTATCTTAATCATTAGTAAAATTTGCTTTTCTATATCTTAGATAAAATAAACACAAATAGCTATTCCATCCCGTCATGCTGTGGCAGACCTTCTGACAGCCTCCCCCGGCCTGGGTGAGCTGACCTTTGAATGTTACCACTCTGAACATTCAAGGTACCCTGAGAGACACATGGTTTCTTGTAAAAAACTGCCCCATGTTGACAGGGGACAGACATACTGTTAGGGGCACATTAAGAGCATTTTGGGTGTTTCCTGCACAGGACTCTAGGTGGCAAATGCATCAAACAGAACATTGTGGCCCTTGACCTTCCCTGGAGTTTCTCTTGGGATCATTGGTCAAAGCTTTCCGAGATTTGCAGTCGTCTCACGGGCCAGTGCTTCCCGAAGTTCTGCCCTTCTCATGTTATCCCAGTTTTTTGCCTTGTTACACTGCCATGGCATTACTATTTTAGAAGTACTTTTCTTCACATTTTAATTTTCACTTAATGTATTCAAAAAGATCCTTTATATCACTACCATCAATGGAATACCAGCCTCACTTACTGTAATAGAAAAAATTTTTAAATGTGTAATTATTAAATTAAATAAATACACAATGAGATATCACTTTACACCTGTTAGAATGAGCATCATTGAAAAGAGACGAGATACAAGTGTTGGTGAGGATGGTGTTGCTGGAGAAAAGGGAGCCCTTGTATACTTTGGTGATAATGTAAATTGGTGCAGCCATCCTTTCAAAAATTTCAATGTATTTCTTTTTACCATTCAACAATGACTTAAAAAATCCTTTTCAAGTGTAATATATGAGATTATGAAGCTATGCTTACAGGAATTTAAATAATGACTTAATATTATTTAAAAATTTTATGAACCACAGCACTAGTGGCTGAATTCTGAGAATGCACTTGTTATGGGAAGTCCATGGAAAAACTCGCAACATGGGTCCTGGGACCCACCCACACTCACCATATGAACAATAAAAATATAATAACATATGACCTTGACTGAGAATAACACCATCATCTCAGATCATACTTCTAACTGAAACCAACTGAACCTATTATCTGCCCAAAATAGTTTTGGAAAATGGAGAAGGGAAAAAATGAATAATAAAAGGAAGTTGTCTTATAAATATGTTATGAAGGATGAATAGTATTATTTAATTCTCTGAGTTTAAGCCATTTATTTCCTAGCATCTAAGATATGCAGGGTTATATACAAGATGTATCACAGTTTTTAAGGAATTTTTTTCTTAAAAAAGGAAATTTATTTTTTCATCATACTTATTGTACTGAAAATGATACAAATATGATTGTGTCTGCCTGACAGTGTCTGCCTGAGTATGGCATTGGAGTTCCTGCAAACGTTTCCTCACTCGTTCAATGTTAGAGAATATCATTGCATATCCAAACGTGATTTCCTACTGGATTGTGGTATAGAAAATTGTCATACCTGTCCTTCCCTACAAAAGCACTTTCTTCTGTTGCTGAGCCAACCCATAATTTGAAGTTTTTGGAGTTTGACTTTCCATCTGTAATATAAGTTACAAGTTTTAGATGGTGTGATAGTTGTGGTGGCAACTTTTATATAGTTTTGGAGGAAACTGTACCTCACATCCCTACAATTAAGGTAATTTCTTAGGTTATAGTACTTTATATATGTATTTGATGCTATGGGTTCTTTCAAAAACAACCATAATTCTCAGCTTGTCATAGAATACAACATTTATCAAAAAATCACTTCCATATTGTGGGGAGTGGGCCTTAATTGCTCCCCTCCCCACCCCTTTTTTTTCGGTTATTTTCATAGTGTGCATTTCCATTTATTTTCTCACCATGAAATGAGAGGTAGGGGGTGGAAATCAAAATAAAAAAAAATAAGGTTGAATTGAACTTTCTCCTTGGAAAGGCCAAGGAGAGAAAATGGAATCTGGTCAAGGTTCCTGGTCTCATTTACACCAGTTATGGATGCTTGAATCACTGGCTGCAAGGGGTGGGGGTGGGGGTGGGGGGTTCTTTCAGAAGGACCCAGATGTTCCCAAGTCACCTGCAGACATATAGAAGTTTCATTCTAAATATTGTCCAATTCACTGGAAGTCTATCTTGAACCAATTTAATCCTGTGATATGTTCTGTCTTTCCCATCTGGAGATGACTCCTTTGTTTTAGAGTCTTGGCAAACATGTGGTTTAGTGGAACAAGATGGAAGACATTTTGAAACACAGGCAGGGTAAGCCTTAAATCATTCAGTTGGGAGAAAGAAGTTGTGCATGAGAAATGTGGCCACCACTTTGGGAAAAGTGTTAGCACAAGTGTAGACAGAGCTACAAAGATACCAGTAGCTAACAGTTAATTGTTAACCTCCCAAACTCGATTCAATGTGACAGTGACACTTCACAGCACATTGCATCCAATCTCAGTTGAAGCTGACAAAGATTGTTTCTGCTTTACATCTATTGGTTTATTAATGGTCTACAGCCTCTTAAGCAGATGCATATTCATTAGGTAGCCAGCTGTTAGGAGGTTCCCAGATGTCGAATGTAACTGTGTCATGGAACATATTTTTTTTTTTTCCTTATCATGAAACAAAGTAATTGAGGCCTTATTAAAGAACTAGTTAATTACTAAAGCGGTACCTTATGGCACCCTTTTTATCATTCAAATCTGAGAACTCTTGGGACATCTAAAAAATTTGGAAAAGAGATGGTATTTAAGAGCCAAACTTTATTATGTATGTATGTATATAGGAAGACAGATACTGTGTGTGTGAAAACATGCATACACACACTTCCATTTTGGAGGAAATAAAAGTACACGAAAAGTTCTTAACGACTGAAAAATTTGCAGCTACAGTATCCTTTCCTTCGTTCATTATAGGAATTAGATCCAAAGGATAGTACTGATAAACCTAGTAAATTAAAAGTAAAGGTACTTTAATATTTCTTTTATCTAATTTTATTACTTTTTTGTAAATTACTTGAAAAAATAATTCTTTGTATAACTTACACCCAAACTTTATTTTATATATCCATTAAAGTCAGTATTTTTTCTCTATCAAAAATAAGGTAGTTCAGCTATTGGCCATCAAGTTCGGGTTTTCAAATTGCCAAGTATTCCTAAATGCCCTTTAAAACCCTTTTCTAAAGATGTCAATTCAGATGTTTCCTTGAGAACGCCTTAAATCTAGAACTTCCATTTCTACTTTTATTTGGTTATTGGGCATCTCAATTCTATTTCTCAAATGCAAGAATTACAGGATCAAATAAACAATCACCAAAAGCACACAATCTTTAGAAAACATTTCTGTACACTTTTGGAAATAGATTCCTTAAACAAGCAATTCAAGGCCATCCATCTTTACTATGGCTTGCTCTTAACATGTCTTCTGATCCCTGGAAGAGCCTTCATGTTATACTATTCCAAATCTGCTAGAAGTTTTTGCTTTTGAGATTTGGCTAATGTCTTATGCTAAGTTATATAACCATTTCTACAAAACAAACAGAAGGTTCACTCAGTTTTTAAGTGCTCAGTGGCTCATCTCCTGCTCGTGACCTTTAGAAAATGCAAATAGATTTCAGATACATTCAGTGCTTTCTTTAAAAACATACTATTTAACAACCATTTACTAGTTGTCTTCTATGTGTAGAGCATTACATGGCATCTGGGACAACGTGGTCAGAGATTGGGAATATGCAAGAAAAAGCTGACAGTTTATCTGAATGGCATGCATAATCTTTAAATGGAAAAGTCTTAGATATTGGTAGAGGAGTAATGAGGGATAGAAGAAAACTGGATTTTTTCCCCAAAGTCCTGTCTGTTTGAGACCTGGCTACACTAACTACTTGGATCTTTCTGAGCCTGTCTCCTCATCTACAACAAGGGGATAACAGCTGTTTTACTTTCTTAGCTTAGGGCTGTTGTGAAGATCTGGGAGGAAATGAGAGTGAATCCCTCTGTAAACTATACTATGCAGATGCATGTTATTACTGTTTGAAATACTCAATTTATATTTACAAATGGCCCCTTAGATATAAAAATTTACATCTTTCACATATAAATGAACTATTAAAGTAGTTCGGTATTATTAATACTAAATATATTGCCATACAATATTCCACTCAAGTTTTTTTAAAGTCCTAGTTTTTCAAAGGGAGTTCTATGACAACCATGGCAATGAAAGCAAATGGGGCCTTTAGAATACGTATACCATCTCTGGTGGTCAT
This sequence comes from Craseonycteris thonglongyai, assembly GCA_004027555.1. Taxonomy (NCBI): domain Eukaryota; kingdom Metazoa; phylum Chordata; class Mammalia; order Chiroptera; family Craseonycteridae; genus Craseonycteris; species Craseonycteris thonglongyai. The sequence goes on from PVKE010012745.1 coordinate 26,786, forward strand.
AGCCCCCTCCCAGGAACTTTTGAGGAGAGTGAAGTAATTACTCATCTCAGCACCCTAGACACCAGTTATGTTACCATCACATGCCTATTTCCCCAGTTCCACTCTTCCATTGAGCTCCAGCCACACCCACAGAACTTCTCATGGTTCTTTCTCCACTCGGCGTCTTCACATACGTAGTTCAAATGGCTGGCTCCTTCTCGTCATTCTTTAGATCTCTGCATAGAAGCTTCCTTTTCAGAGAGGCCTTCCTGAGTTACTCTAAATTAGGCCTCCTCTGCTATTCTTGTGTAACAGCAACTTGACTATCTCATCAGAACACTTGCACATGTACATACTTCCATGTGGAGATCTTATGGGTGTGTTTCTATTGCAATCACCGTAGGACCTAACCAGAGGTAATGCAGGCAGGAGGCACATAATGCATATGAGTGAACACAGGCAAGAAAATTTGGGTGGTAGTCCTCTGGTTTAATGGCCCATTACCATATTGTGGTCTCAATTCTTAGCTGGGAGAGTTTGGACTTCCTATTTTTATCATGACTGTTTTGGTATTGTGTTCTTTAATTTTTGATGATTAGTAAGTGAAAATAGCATGAAAAAAATCTAGTTATACTGGAACCCAGTCCACAACCTAATGTTTTAGCTGTGTTTTATACAGTTTGATAAAACGGGTATATAAATGACTAAACACAAAAGATCACATTTTCAGTGTCTCATTCATTAACACAAGTTGACTCTGTGCTCAAGATACGCACTAGTTTCCAAAATAAAGCTCTTCTGGCATGAGAGAGAATTGTGCCAGTTTCCTTCCTCTTTCCATGGTAAAAACTCTGCCAAACATACTGAAAGCTGATATTGGTAGTCAGTTACTGGAAACCAACGTCTTTTTTGGGGGGCACTCTGCACAACAATCTTTTCAAAGCCATTTTTGGCTACTTGGTTTCTGACATCCCTGCTCTGTATCTATCTGGGAGGTCATTGTTCCACAGGTTATGAGGATGAAGGGAGCTGATGGGTAGAAGGCGTCCAGCAGAGCCTGCTACTGCCGTTTCATGAAATGGATGGAAATCTTGCTGGATTCTTCCAATCTTGGGGCTCAAATTTATCTAGGATTCATAAGGAATGTTATGAATGTGCATATACTATTTCTATAGCCATATCCTTCTGTGAGGTGTTTGCCAGAGAGCACAGTACACATGGCTGCCAAGCCCCCTTGCAAACAAGTCAGAGACCCTCAAGTTTGACCCATTTTACCATCTCTTCTCAAGACAGAAAAGGAGGTTCAAAGGTCTATAATTCACCAAGTACTCAACACCCAGTCTCTCAGTCTAAGCTTTTCTAAAAATATCTCGAGTAAGAAAATTACGTAATTATAAAAGCTAGTAAGTATGCACTATATGAAAAGAAATAATCTCAAAAACTGAGCAAAAGCTAGGGTGTCAACAATTTCTTTTTAAAAGATTTTATTGTCTTGAGAGGAGAAAGTGGGGAGGGCCCAGAGCAGTCTCCATAGTTGTACATCATTAGCTGTGACATGGTTTCATTCCACACAGGTGGATGTGGGGCCGTGCAGGGTGAGAACCAAGCTGGAGGCCTTCCGCATGGGAGGCGAGAACCTTCACTGCCACGGCATCCCAGCCGTTAGCAGCTGCACCGCAGTTCAGCCTATGGGTTTGCACAGGCCAGGACTGGGAATCGAACTCTGGATCTCGTGATAGCGTGGCAAGTGCTCAAGCACTGAACTATCCCAGCATCACCTGGTTGTCACCAGTTTTTAATGTTCAATATTCAGAGAGCAAGTTCATGTGGCAGGCCTTTTGCTTGTGACTGAAGTGAAAGGCAAGATTCAATTCTTTGTACCTCAAGCAGATCACATTATAAACAGAATAAGTGCATTAAATGGATACATTAGTTACCTGGAAAATCTGGTTAGTTATCAATAGAAAACAACCATTCTCCAAGTTCAGCATGAGGAACACTGGGGAGCCTGAGACCCAATCAGGGGAGCTGCAGGGTTCCACACCCTTTCCAACCATGTACCCCTGAGGCCGGACTTTTCCCAGGTACTACCACAACAATGTGGCATAGGTTATAGCAGATTAAATGCAAAAGCAGGCAAGAGAATCCAGCTAATAATATTCCATTAAGTCAGGTAATAGATTTTCAGAAATGTGAAACAATGCCACTCTTTTCACAATTTTTTATTCTGGAAGTTTTTTTATAAAATTGTAATTTGGCAAGTAATGGATTTGTTACTGTAAAACAAAATATTAAATTTTTGTTATTTTGAATATAGTAAATATTGATATGACCCACATAAAAGCTGAGATCCTTCATAACGTTTAAGGGCATAAAGGGGGTCCTGAGATCAAGCTGCTCCATATACAAACTCTGAGCACTCGTATCTCATTATAAAATCATAGTGTTTGGACCCTTTAAAGAACACAACTATGTTGTACGGTTAAGAAAAATCAAATGGGAAACGTAGTCCATAGTCCAGGCAGGACTCATTTATTTAATGTAGTGACATTTATTTTAGTCACAAATGAAACCTGTATTTGCTCAGCAGGACTTTAAAACCCCTCCCAAATCCTTGGGAAGCAAAGCATCTGAATTGGCTGCCTGCTGTTCATTCTCCCCTACCCCCAACTGGGGTACACAAGCATTGTAAGGGGCTGCCAGGAGCTACTTAGGTCTGAGAGGAGCACTGCATTGGCAAGCCTGCCATTATTAAAGAATGAAGATACAGAACTAAGGTCATAATGACGTAAAAGTAACCCAAAAATCCTTTTATGCATAGATTTATGTTTTTAGTCTTTGTATCTGATTGCTTATCTGGGTATTAGAAAAATAGCAAGATCTTAGTTAACAGAACTGCAAGAATCAGTAGAAAAGTTGAGGGTCTCTACTTCCTTTAAAAGCTGAGAACATAGTAGTGAGAGTTGTGTAGCAAAGTAAACCAGGAGCTCACTCTCTTAGTTCTATCCCTCACATCTGCACTAATGTGGTTAAGTAGGAGTGAGTCAATCCATTCACAAAACTGCTCATTTACACTTTCTTTTCTGTTAAAATAAAGTGGAATTAAATTCAGGCAGATAGGAAAACCCACAATTAGAAATCAATTTAGAACAGTCTCTCGGGCTTTAACTACATACTGCTTTTAGGAATAAAACAGGAATATGAATTTGGAGCTTTGCTATGTAAATTAAGTCACATATGTGAACGTTTTAGTACAGCGACTGGCACACAGGAAGTTTTTAGTAAGTGTATATTTACATATAAATATACATGGGAGGCACAGAAACATGTAAAGCATGTCAGTCAGTGCTAGTGGTTCCCACCATTTCTTTTACCCAGCACTTCAAGATTCTAAGTTCATTTTAGAAAAAAATGTGTTAGGGCCCAGAGAAGTCAGGTGAAGTGATCAAGGTGTCACACAGTGAATGGTTAAAACGTGTCTGCTTCCAAGTCCAAGCTGTTTCCACAATGCAGTGCTTTCCCCAGAGAAACACAAAGCCAGCTCATTTCAGAAACCTATTTAACATAGGGTGTGCTCTGTGCTTAGGACAGTCAGCTTTACGTTACTAATGTGTTTCATAAATATTTGAGAAAATAATATTAACCCTTCTGTCCAAAGATAATTATAGACCCCAACTTATTAGTGACTACCCCCAAACCAATACCATTATATCATCCAGGTAGTTTATTTTAAACAATAAAGGAAATATCCAAAGTACCCTATAAGAACACTGTATACATTTATGGTTCCTGAAGATCGTATCAGAGAAGTAAAAATTTCAAGAGGGAAAAAATGAATCTGGAGTGGCAGTGGACTCTTGTCACAAATGAATTGCTCAAAACAATAACGATTTCCTCCTTCACCCTCCAAAATATAAAGCAGAATGAAAAACATACAACAGCTATTGAAAAGGAAAAGGAGTATAGGATGTGCAGAAGGGAACTCAACAGATTATCTTCTTGACAACTCCAAATGATTTGGGGGTATTTGACCCTTTAAAGTATCACTCAGTAATCCCTTCAGAGATAAATGATTAAACTGATGGACACCCAATGAGGCAATTCTTATGTTTTCCCTCTTTCATGGGCTCTAAAGCAAAGAATTCTAGTAAGATACCAAACTATATGTTGAGATGCAATAACTGAGATGGGGGCTTCTTTCTGTCCTCAGAGACACAACATAGGAAGAAGGCATAGTACAGAAAATGTGTTCGATAAATCTTAATTTTATTAGGAAATAATTTTAAACACAAACATTTAGAAACAAAATACTTAACTCCTCCAAAAACCATATAAAGATGATGCTATACCTCTCTAGTTATAAAAAAAAATTCATTCCAAATTATGGGTTTTAAATATCAGTGAAGATACTCTCCATACTCCCACCAGAGCCTGGCTTGACTGCTCTGAAGTAACAACACTTGAAAGCTCCTATTCTTTGAAACTAATTTAAACACATTGAATTGTTGAAAGATTAAAAACCGCAGTCAGCTAATTACACACTCTCTCATCTCTTATTCAGCAAATGAATCACTTTTCATTACCACTTAGCTGAAGTACATGAATTTCTGCCTAATTAGAAATGTTGTAGATGGAACATTAGCAAGAATGGAGTGGGTCAGGATAGCTTTGCTGCTTCATTTTTAATTCCTAACAGTAGAGTCTGATAGGAAAGAACAGAGAAGTCATTAAATAATTTTAAATTATTTATAAAAATTACTTTGCCCAAATTATAATTATTTTTCCCCAATTTCAAATGTCTAAAAGAATGAAAGAAAAAACAGTTCAACATTGATTTTAATGAACATTTTAATGTTATGTATAACAGAACATTATGAATACAATGGAAACAGTTTTATCAATTTAATAAAAAAATTTCAACACAAAGTGGGAAGGTAATAATTTGATACCTATATTATAGTATTTACTTTAAAAAATATTCCCAGCTTGAGAGTGAAACAATTTTGCATTCCAAACTTCAGAATCATGATTTTCATATGAGCTTAATGCAGAACTACAGCAGGAAAACAAAAACCATTTTAATTAATTTCCTTTATCTGTCATTAAATCAATAAAATCTTTGACTGCTATAGGTCTCCTTCAATAATATATATTTAACTCCTCTCTAATGGAACCATATTGCTAATGCAATATTATATACAATCAAAACAAAAACAAAAATACTGTAGAAAATCTAAAAGCCAACATTGTTGAATTCTAACATTTATATTTAACTTAAGGTCTTAATGGATTTTTACCTTTTCAATTTTTTGAAAAGACACCAAAAACATAAAAATAAATATATATTTTTCTTTTGACTGTTCCTGATTGTTACGTGGTGGCTAGAGACAAACACAAAGGAAGCTTTGTCAAGTTAATCACTGCAAAGTGTAAATAATGACTGCTAAAAACAAACAAAAAGATTGGAGGGCTTTTCCTTTTCTTTTAAATGAAACCACAGAGCAGTCCTGAAAAATATATTTTTCCTAGTTCTGCACAGGATAATTATAGCAGAAGATATGGGAAAAGTCCCATAGCTATCACCAATTGCTTAAAGAGGTTTGTTACAATAAAAATTTGGATAATATAATAGCAGTGTTGCTGGAACATTAGCAAAAGTATATACATTCCAGTTACCTTTGATTTAGCCATAATCACTTATGTATGCCTTTTTTGGACAAAAATATATATTTTTATAAAAAACTGATCACTCAACCTGAATGATTTTATATATGGACTCAAGAGTTGTAGTAAAAGGAACAGACCCAATTATGACAAGGTGATTCAGGGACAGAAAAATCAAGTTCCTCAGGAAAAGAAAAGTATAAAATTAGAGATTCAAACACATTTATTGAGCCCTATTCCAGTCTTCCCACAAATTATGATGTTCATATCGGCTCTTCAATTTATAAAGGCTTTCTTTTCTTTCAGTGCTCTCACTACTCCATGTGTGGGTCAATTCTACTGGGAAAAATGATTTTGACTGCCTCATCTGAAGTGCCCTTGTCTGGACATTTGAAATATTAGATATTTCAATTTTACAAAACAGCCTTTTTGGTTCTTCATGTAGGTTTATTGTAATTGATAAAAGGGGCGCTGACTAGTCTTTTCCATCCCAACATCACCTGTCTGCACCACTAAAAATCCTTCAATCTGTTCCTTTCCAATCTCTTATTTGCTAAAGTTGGCGAAATTTGCAAAGGCATCTTGCTTGGGCTGCACAGTTCCAGAAGTCATGGCTAAGCTGGGCATGCCCATGCCCACTGTGCCCGTCAGGCCCATCCCAGCAGCTGACATCCCTATGTTCATGTTCATACCCAACATGCTCTGGCTCATCATCGGAGTATTTCCAAGAGGGGCCATTCCCATAGTACCAGTCATCACGTTGGGCATGCTCATAGGCATGGGTCCCCCCATCAACGGGTTTGTTTGGGGCCGGACAGGAAGCATGTTTGATGGAGAACTGAGGGTCACAGCTCCAAAACTTTGGGTCATAACATTCATAGGCTGTTGCATATCTACCAAAAGAAAAGAGAAAAAAGAACTTTACCACATTGAATTCTTAGATTCATAGAGCTGAAAAATGACACAATCTTCCTATCAATGCCTTTAAGCCCTAATAATATTCCTTTTGGTGATTTTACAAGAAGTAATTAACATGCATTGTTTACTTTTAAGAAATAGTCAGTGGCTGTTATCTCTGGTTTCCCAAAGATGTAGAAAAGAGCTGGCTAGGGGAAAACATGAGGCACTTTAAATCATTCCCACAGAATCTACTGTGGAATCTAAACCAACAAGTTGTCGAGAGTTACTGTTATGTTAAAAGCCTTAAAAAGCTTTTATCTTTTAACTCACTTTATTTTTAGAGTATTATATTAGGAAAAAAATCACAAGCACAGGTATTTATATAAAATTATGAAGTTATTTATAGTAGCAAAAATTGGAAACTGAAATAACAATAGCGGAATTGTGTAGTGATATGATGGATAACTATATAAAGATCTAAAAATAATTTTTAAGAGTATTCAACACAAAAATTGATAATGTTGAATGAGAACTGCAAGAAACAAAATATACCGTAAATAAATGATCTCAAGTATTAAAAATAGGGTTAGAAAAGATGGAAAAAATATGAATTAATGGTGATTATCCCTGGATTATGGAGTTCAGATGATTTTTATTTCCTTGTCATATTTGTCTATATTTAAAAATTTGTCTGTAAGATGTATTTTTATTTTGGTGATCAGGCCAAGACTAGAATACAAAGTATTTCAATGTGCCAGGAGGGATAATAAGTATAGTATGTGAAAAAAATCTTAAGTGAACACACAGTTGTTTTCAGTACAGTTAGTGTTATGTATTTTTATGTGATGTCTTGAAGTGATCCTGGCATATGGGCAAAAAATTGCATGTACACAAAGAAACGGGATGTCTTATGGCAACTTACTCTGTTGTTGAATCATTGTGTTGAGCGATGGCTGCTGGGGTTTGGAAGGCTGCATACCAGGTAGTAAGTTGTCTAGGCTGATGTTTACACTGGGGTCAGACCAAGTTGAAGGCAGGGTTTTGCTGACCGATTTCTGGACCATATCTGTATTCTGATGATAGAGAGGATTAGGCTTCTGCAGCACTGTGCTAACATTTTGCAAAGGCTGGAAAATAGAAAAATGCTCTAAAACTTAAGCAACTGCTCTATAAAGATTATCAAATGGCAATTTAATTACAGTAGCTCCAAATATATACTAAACATTGTAATAAACTCTTGAAACTAAAAAGAACCACAAATGTTCTGTGCGGAGGTCTTTACTATCCTGAATCACTAGTTTCCTCAAAATGTTCCTCTGAAGTTTTAATCATGTTTGGGGCAGAAACAAACATATTTACACTAATAATTATCCTCCTATCACCCAAAGTTGAGAAGTCATCATCCTAGGACAACTACCAACTTCAGGTTAGCACAGCTCTAAAAGAGTGAATGGAAATTTAGTCTTACAAAATGGGATTCAGGATATGATTTCTCATGTTAAAAAAAATTATGAAGTTATTATGAAGCAAATTATATTTCATGTATCTTTATAGTTCCCTGCTCCATGTACATGTCTATTGGCCATAAACAACACTAGTGGAACCAATTCAGGAAAAAAGAAATTCAGGAGAAAGAAACATAGGTGCCTGGTAGTTACTAAAGATAACTGTGACGAGGACAGAAAAAGGAAAAGGAATAAATAGGAAGAATAATTGAAAATGTTCCAATGTAAATAATCATAACAAAGATGCACCAAAGACTGCAAATAAGTAGATTGCCTTTATGCTTGAATTATATAAAAAAAACTCAAAGAATAAATTGGCTTGGGCTTGTTCAATGGTACGCAGTTCAATTTAATGGTATTGGTGTGGCTTTCATGTCCATTTTCTTAACATTAGGTCAAATTTCTGTTTACAGAGCAGTCACCTCCTGCTTCTTTCTTCCTTCATCCTAACACCCAAAAGAGGACAATCTACATATTAAAATGAGTAAGTAGCATCATAAACAAATATACTAAAAAGCCTGAATCAAAAATACAACTCCGGCATGTATATTCTAATCCTGTATCTGTTGAAATTATAAGCTAGCATGAAATAATTTAGATTTAACTACAAAAAAGTAAATTAAAAAGCTCCCAAATAACCGTTTTCCTTTATGAAAAGGATAGTTGAAAGAGCCTATGTAAACAAATTGTAGAGCAAGTCGGTATAGGGAAAAAGATTCATCATTTTTGAGAATAACTTTTTCTATATTAGCAATGATTGTAACCAATAAGTAACACTTAAGAAAATGACCAGAGATTTTACTGAGTGAATGCTGGCCATGGGCAAAACCAATACAGGCATACCTTGTTTTATTGCACTTTACAGAACCCACATTTTCATCAACATTTAGGAAAGGCTTGTTGAAGGCTCTGATAATATTTAGCATTTTTTAACAATAAAGTATTTTTAAATTAAAGTACGTACATTTGGTTTTTTAGATTTACTGCTATTGGCACTGAATAGATTACAGTGATAGTGCAAACATAACTCTTGTGTATGTACTGGGAAACCAAAAATCATGTGACTTGCTTTATTGTGATACTTGCTTTTTTGTGGTGGCCTGGAACTGAATCTGCACTATCTATGAGGTATGCTTGTATCTCTATTCTTCCTAAAAACATTTTTTAAAAACTATTAAATACTAATGTGTTTATTAATTCAATAACTTTTTAGGAAGTGCCTCCTCTGTGCAAGGTACCATACTTGGCTTTGCATGGACTACAAGATGGGTGAGAAGGCTTGCCCTCAAGAACTCAAATGACTATACCAGGGGAAAGAGTGTAAGATAAATGCAATGTGTAAAAGCAATCTATGTATTGCTTATTTTTCTGTTTTATGCTAATCTATCATATTAGTTCAGCAGGGTCCAACCTTTTGGCTTCCCTGGGCCACAATGGAAGAAGAATTATCTTGGGCCACATTAACACTAACACTAACATTAGCTGATGAGCATTAAAAAAAAAGGGACACAAAATCTCGTTTTAAGAATTTGTACTGGACCTCATTCAAAGCCGTCCTGGACTACAGGTTGGACATGCCTATATTAGTTACAGCGTTTCAAAGATTATGAATCACAATTTCAAAGGGAGACTACAGGTTGGACATGCCTATATTAGTTACAGCGTTTCAAAGATTATGAATCACAATTTCAAAGGGAGGCAGACCACTCACCTGTGATCTTGACATGGGCAAACCCAGCCCTACAGTATTAGTGCTCATCATTGAGAAATTCATACTTTGGGAAGATGTCATGGTTGCCTGGGATGAGCCCATAAGATCAAATAGGTCTGAGGAATTTGAGGCAGCTGGAGGTGGGCCTAACACTGGCTGTGAGCCACTGGCAAGTTCCACAGCTGGCTGGGAGGCACTGCCAAAGAGCTCGCCACTGGAAGCCACAGGGCCTGCTGGGGCTTGGTTGAAGGCACTCCAGTCACCAAAGTCTCCATTCCCACTTGCTGTAGTTCCTGAGAAAGAGAGAATGATAAGGTTAAGAAACTTTCTGAAGTATACAGTACAAATATAACAGTATACAAACTGAAACAAATTAGAGCTGATGCAGGTAACACCTCCATCTAGACATTATACTTCCTTATGAATATTCCATGAGTGTTAACAAGGTGGCAAAGAAAAAAAATAAAATTTCCTATATATAAAGTAAAATGATCACTTAGCAGGCCTGCAGTAACATATAGGAGTTATAAAAAAAACTTCCCTTCAACCTAAGTTTGCATATCAAATATGCTTCCACCTAAACAAATATGAATTAAATTGAGACCCCACAAAGCAAGAAGAAAACTCTAAACTGGTTAAATTATTTGCTGGGAGATCCAGATCCCTCATTCAAGGAGACAGTAAAATCAGAGAACTCAACTCATTTCATTCATTATTTGGAAAGGTTCAAAGAGAAATCAAGCCACAATTTATACCATCTCATGTAAATAAAACCCAAATTTTGAGATTATAATTAAAAAACAAACCAAAAACTGCACACACACAATACCAGAAAAGCATGGAGGAAAAACTCAATAAAATCAGAGAAGGGTTAGTAGATTTCTATGAAGTTTTCACTCATTTGGCCAAATGCCACTGACAACACAAGGGCTATTCATAGCCATGATATATATAACCTTAGTGTACTGTGTGCTTCAAATAGGGCTGTTCAATCTATTTACTTAAAAAGTGGAGTACAGTTTCAAGAGGGGAATTCATGCTAGTATTAAAAAAAAGAAAAAAAAGTATAATTATAACAAGTTTAAGACTTAATGCAGGGGAAAGCCGGGACGGCTCAGCGGGTTGAGCGCTCGCTTTGAGGCCATGAGGACCGAGGATCGAATCCCGGCTCCGGCCCAGGCAGGACCCACGTGCTGAACTG
>PVKE010012746.1:0-37719 GCA_004027555.1 Craseonycteris thonglongyai
GGGCGTGTCGCGGGGCGTGTCGCGGGGCGTGTCGCGGGGCGTGTCGCGGGGCGTGTCGCGGGGCGTGTCGCGGCGCGGGGGCGGGGCCGCCCCGCTGGCACGTGGTGACGGATGCGCGGCGGCTGCGGGATGGGCACCGGCCCCGCCGCCGGCTGCTGCGCACCGGGGCGCACGGACGCCCCTCGGCGGCGCTGACCCCGGAGGCCCCGGCGGACACGGGGCTGAGCGCCCAGGAGCCGGCGGGCGTGCAGGGGCCTGGGGAAGCGGCGCCCGAGCTGCACCCTCCCGGGACGCAGCGGCTCCCGCTTCCCGCCCCCCGGGGACCAACAGGGTCCCCGAGGGGCCTTTTCCACCCACGAGGCCGCACGCGGGTCTCCGCGGACCCGAGGAGCTCGTGCAGACACGGGGGGCCTCGCTAGGCCGCTTGGATGGAGGGGCCCCGCTTTTCTCCAAGGACAGCGGATGCAGGGAGCTGAGCAAGCACAGGTGACGGGATGTGGGCTTGTCCATCCGGAAACCATCCAATTGTCACCAACCAATGTCACCCCAATACACTTAACAACCCCCCAAAAAAAAGAAAAGGAAAGGAGGCCCTCTCGTATTACCGTATTTTCCGGCTTATAGGACGACCCCCTAATTTTACAGGTAAAACACAGGTTGAGGCCTATACTCGCTGTATAAGACTACAGCCTTGGAAGTGGGGGGTCGTCTTATACAGCGAATATAGGCCTCAACCTGTGTTTTAACTGTAAAATTAGGGGGTCGTCTTATACGCCGGAAAATACGGTACATATCGAAAAGGAGGACATCGAGGCGGACACTCTTCGAGGGAGGACCGCCCTAAAGGAGGACGGTTGGTCACCTTAGCTTGGACTCCGGGGCGGGACCCGTGACCTGCACGGGCTGCCGGTGGCGGCGTGGCCCTCGGAACCCGGCGGATACGCGGGTGCGTGACTCTCACACGCCTGCTGTCGCTGGGTCCTGACCTTGCACGGGGACTTGAGCGCCGGGAGCTGGTGACCACTGTCACCCGGTCACGGGTCGCCTGTCATCACCTGTCGGCTGCTCGTGCCGGTGCTACAGGACACTCGTGCTCCCCAGCCCCTCACGAGGGCGTGGGGTCTGCGCACCCCTCTCAGGACGCGGTGCAGGCCCACGCCTTTCCAGGCGACGTGGGAATGCCCGGTGACACACACCACGCACAACGGCAGAGAAGCGCTGGGTAAGGCCTTAAACGTCATTCTTATCAGAGGGCCACCGTGCCCAGCACTAACCGCCAAGAGACCGCACGCTACCCCGTCTCCCCGAAAATAAGACAGTGTCTTATATTAAGGTGTGCTCCCAAAGATGCGCTAGGTCTTATTTTCAGGGGATACCGTATTTTCCGGCATATAAGACGACCGGGCGTATAAGACGACCCCCTAATTTTACAGGTAAAACATAGGTGTAGGCCTATATTCGCTGTATAAGACGACCCCCCACTTCCGAGGCTGTAGTCTTATACAGCGAATATAGGCCTAAACCTATGTTTTACCTGTAAAATTAGGGGGTCGTCTTATACGCCGGAAAATACGGTGTCTTATTGTTCCATGAAGTAGGTCTTATTTTCGGGGGATGGCTTACTTTCGGGGAAACACGGTACATAAAAAAGCGGGGAGGGGATTTCCCATTTCGTGTGGTTTCTGAGGCTTTTAAGGGATCACGTTGACCCCTTCTTTCCCGTCTTGCCTCCACAAAAACGAACAGGAACATTGAACAAAATACTCCAGTTCTCTAGCCTAGTGACGGAGTTCTCGTTACGACTCAACAAAGAAGGCTACTCATCAGAGTGATTTCAGCAACTGGAACGAAACGGCAGCACGGACGTTGGCTGCACACCAAGGCGTGGACACGTGGGGCAGGCTCCTGTCCCCGCGCGGTGACAACCACGCCGGCACGATCCGTGCGACACTGGGCCGGCTCTGACTGCCGCACGCACGGGGTTGGCTCACTGCACAGTGACAGGCGCCTGCATCGCACGCCCCTCCAGCCGTGGGTAACAAAGCCCCCATCAGCTCTCCTCTTTGGAACCGTGTCATTTAAGTCTCCCTCATGTCGGTCACGAGTGGAAAGGTTTTAGTAAGAAGAAAGCCTTCTTCTTTAAATATGTAAAGCACTTATAAATTAAATTTGTGTGTGCAGTCAGAGGAATGACAGCGTAATGTCTAAATGCGCCCTCGTAGAATATAACTGACCTTCTGCATTGTAATTAGCACCATTTTATTTTAGGGCTCTTAGTGACGTTTCCCCTTTCTGAATAGAAATGACCGTACGCGAAACGCTGACCCATTAACTGGAAGTAAAGGAAATATTCTGAAGACAGAAACAGTTCTCCGAGACAAGACAAGCAGCGTAACCGAATGCAGCGTAAGATAAATAAAATAGAATGACTTCTGTATTGCATAAAGTGAGCCGAGACTGTGAACACACGGCATTGGGGGCGATGAGCTCGGTTGCCACATCAGCAGCCCGAGGCTGGGAAGCATTTAGGGGGAAGAAGCCGGCGACGACCACAGGGCCCGGCCGAGCCTTCAGCACCGCGGGTGCCCATAGAGGGCGCTGCTGCACAGAAGACGGGCGCCCGGCTCGGCCCACACGTCTCTGTCCAAACGCTGCACAGAAACCACGACCTGGGTGCTCTGCCTCCCCTCACAGCCTGACTATTATGCAAGAGGATGCACGCGCGCACACTCACGTGCACACTCATGCACGCGCGGGCAGAGGCTCATCCACAGCAGACAGTGGACTTGGTGGCCTCAGACACCGAATCTAAGGGCGCCGGCCGCGCGGTCAGGTGCCTGCACGGTGTCTACACGGGCGTTTAGTTCCGAAAAGGGGCGTGCATGCCCGTGCGTGCACGTGCATGCCTGTGCACGTGCGCCTGTGCGTGTGCACCCGTGTGCGCGCCTGTGCACGCGCGCCTGTGCGTGTGCACCCATGTGTGCGCCTGTGCACGTGTGCCTGTGTATCTGAGCCTGTGTACCTGAGCCTGTGTATGAGCGTGTGCATGCACCCGTGGGCATGTGCGTGCACACATGTGTGCGTGTATGCACATGTGTGCCCGTGTCTGTGCGTGCGTGTGCCCTGAGCGAGAGTTGCAGTTGGAACGCTGTGGGTCACCTGTCCACCTCATCACGTCTGCCCGGGAGGAAGCTGCCCCCAGTGGGAAGCTCGCTCTGGCCGGGCCCTGCCCCGTCTACGTGGGGAGAACACGGGTTTGTTGAACTTGCTGCTCGGTCACAGCTGTCAGCAGGCGTCTGATGCAAGGTGCTCGCTTTTGGAACAGATCCAGCACCAAACTTAGGTTATCTTCCCATCTTCTTAAAGGGCACCGTGGAGTTCACCACAGACAAGCCCCTAGAGGAGGCGGCCCCGCCCACGTCCTGCAGGTCAGAGGTCAGCACGTGGGCCCGAGCAGCACCCCTCACCCGCCCCCTTCGCACGCACATGCACGCACACACGCACACACAAACACATGCACGCACACATGCACACACACACATGCACACACATGCGCACACGCACACGCTCAAACGCACACACACACACACACACAAGTTTCTGAAAACAGTTCTTGCTATCGCTCTGTGCGGTGTGTCTGACACTTTCGTTTTATTCCGTTCCACCCCTTCCCTCTCTTGCTGTTTCCGTAAACATTTCGAAACGCTGACCTTAATTTATTAATGTAAATGCTCATAACGAACCATGGCCTGCCTTCTGCAAAATACAAATCTGGACGTATTACACATCGGCACTACTGAATAAAAGGAGGCCAACCCATTCCGGGGTTTTATAATTGGAGCTTTCTCCTATTTTTTATTCTACGTAGCTGACTTTGTATAGTCTTCACAGAACAGTGTTAAAAAAAGATTTATGTTACTGTTTTGAGAGAGAGAGAGAGAAGGGGGAGGGCCCTGAGCCGTCTCCGTAGTTGCACGTCATCCGTTTTCCACACCGTTTCCTTCCACACGCGTGGGCGGGGGCCGCGCGGGACGACAGGCACCGGGTGTGTCTGCCTGTGGCCTGTTATTCGGTTGTCACCGGAGGGAGGGTGGCCCGGGCTTGGGGCTGCTGGCTAAGCCGTCCCCCCAAGTGCCCCCGAGAGCAGAGCTCAGCTGACCATGGGGAAGCGCAGTCCCCGCCGGGGCCGGCTGACCCGCTGACCTTGGACCCAGGGGACAGAGGCGGGCGGCATTAACCACAAGCACACGGAACACAGGGAGCTGCGAGCTGTGGGACGCTACCAACCCCGCGTGGAAATCACGTGGCTGGTTTGGGATAAGCAGGCTGAGCTTTTCCAATTTGAAGGAGTAAAATAAATGTGTATTAAAGCTGCTGAATTTAGGGGACTTTGGGTGTTTAACTGATGCATCAAGCTGCCTTCTTCTGAGTCTAAAATCATTTTAAAAAGATCTTCTCCTGTTTAATGTACGCGTTATGCGAAATGAAGCCAGGAAGAATAATCAGCACACGTTTCATGACCACTACCATTTATTATGTAATTAAAAAAAATCTATTTTTGTCGATAGTCAAGACATTTTACAACACACGCTTTTTAAAATGTGAATTTCAAGATTTGTCTTCACTCTGCTTAGTTCTGCTGATTTCCATGAAGCATCGTGTATTTCTTCACAACTTTCTTTTTTGCTGCAAAGGTACAGATGGAGTTCAAAGCAGAGGTGTCACTCAGAACTGAAAAGGAGTTTTTTCCTCAGTCAAGGCCTGGAATAAAATGATCCCAACTGCATTGAAGGAAGACATATATATATATATATATTTTGACTGCCGGCAGTTAGGGTTACAGATCCATCGATTTTACGGTGCAGCGGCAATTATGAAGAAAGTGGATGGAGCTACGATGAAACGCATTCATAAGGGAAGACGCTCGACGTGAGGTTTGTGGCCGGGTATCGCGATTCGGGCGCTGACACTGAAGCAGCAGCAATGCGATTGCTTTCTGGGCCACACGCCGGGCGGTGGGGTCGTGAGACTTCCGCCTTCGTGGGTGTGGAACGTGGGTGGGCCGTGCCCGGGAGCAGCCCTGCCCCAGAGTTTAGAGGTTACGGGGAGCGGTTATAGTGTCGTGCAGCGGCTTTGCAGTATCGTGTGTGACACAACTATTCATACTTGTGTTATACCTGAAAAGGCTTTTCTAAAAAAAAAAATCTGCAATAGTGCTTTTGTGCGGTGATGAGATGAGAAGTCCACGCACGATGAAAACGTTTAATTCACAGAATGCTGATAAAATGTCCGCATTCCTCATCTACTGAGACGACGGTGGTGGCACTTCCCGTTCAGACGTCTACGGCGCGTGGGCAGCGGAAGCTCTGGGATTTATTTCCAGCCGGGTTCACGGCGTGCGAGCCCCCACGGCGGCGATTTATCTCCCAGAGCCCCGGGAGGTGCTCACGCGTCGCTCTGTGACGTCTGCGTTCCCGTGGGGTCACCTGGCTTCTCCTAAATTAACTTCTGTTTCGGTGACAGGTTTCCCTCTGTATGAAATGAGATCTGTTAGTTTCGGGCCCCTTCGCAGGAAAATAAGATCACGAAAAGTGAAAATGATGTCATTTGTAGACGACAAAGTCAGAGATTTACAACGTAAGTGAGAAAAGCGAACTGCGACGGCGGTCCCGTGTGTTCCCCTCCAATACTTGGAATCAAAGCGAAGCTGCTGAAAGCCAGTGTGACGTTCACACGGGGACGGTGACCGTGACCGTAAGTAAAGCTCAGTATTAAAGACAGAAGTCGTGGGTTTTACAGTTAAGAGCGGACATTTGGGTGCCTTCTGGTAAAACGATATTTTTTCTAAGATCAGTGGAAGGGAAGCGTGGGCAGGAGCGGAAGGCCCTGGAACCTGCCGGGCTGTGTAGCTGATCCGTGATGGATTCCGAGCAGCCGTCACGCTCCCCGCTGGGAAGGGCAGCCCTGCACGTGCGTGTGTGCGGCCCCCCGGGGCGGCGACTCCCCCGGGGGCTGACCCCTGGGGCAGGTGCCGGGCGCGGTGTCAGCCGCCGGGGCCAGCGTCTCCCCTGGCTGCCTGTCCCCTGACTTCAGGGACGCTGTGGGCTCTGAAGGGCTGTCCCCTGATCCCCCGACGCCCCCGACAACGCTGTCGGCGCTCGAGTACGTTAGCTCTTGTTATTTTGCTCCCATCCTTTCCTAATGCAGTTAGAGAACTTGAGCAGCGTGCTTCAAGAGCAAACTACCCCAAATTCCTCGTTTTCCAAGGCTTGCTGACTTTATAATTATTAACTACGAAACAGAAAAACACGGCGGCGAGCTAAGCCCTATCAGGGCAAGAGCGGCACTGGATAAATCAAATTATGTGAGCTCGTGGGGTGTGTAAAATCGAATTTCTGAATTGCATAATTGTACTGTTGCCATATCTTCATCTGTAGGAGGAACTTTATGGCTTTTCTATTTCACTGGATGCGTTTATATTCTACATTGGAATGAGATAAAATTACGACCTCACTTTCTACGGCGCGAAGAAATTGGTTTCCATTCGGGTTAATCTGTCTCACGTTCAAAAGGCTGGTGCTCAGTTAGGCTGTGAGAACACACCAGGCCGATGGGAAGCGAAGCGAGGGCCGCGCTGGGCACCGGGGGATCCCGCCCGGTGCCTGCGCCCCGGGTCCAGGTCGCCCTGAAGCGGCCGTGGATCTTAACGTGTTTGAGCAAAGTTTCCTGAGGACACGGGACCTTCCACCCGAGTCGCGCTGCTGCTGCCCAGGGGAGCCGGCCGGGACCCCCCCAAGACCCACGGACAGAAACGTCAGGGTGCGCTTTCCATAGCTGATGTGCAACTGCCGTCTCCTCCCCAGCCTCCCTTGACGTCGCCCTCAAGTCCTTACCACCGCGATGTCCCCAACATCCTGAGCTCTTGTGTCCTGAGGTGCACCCGACACGAATCGGCAGCCCCCACGCTCCACGTGGGGACGTCACAAAATGTCCTCAGAGCCCCAGGCCCTGCTCCACTGAGACAAGACGGGGACGGGCCGAGCTGCGTGGAGGCTCTGGGCCATCACGGCCTTCGGAGGCCCGGCTTGGCTCACGGGAGGCTCTCCGTCCGGGAAGAAAGCGTTTCGGCGGCAGGAAGCCGGGCGCCTTATCACCGAAGTGACCGCCGCTCACCGGGGTGACCGGGCCGCTGACGTTTGGGAGAAAAGGCGCGAATGAGACGAGACAACTCTGACGCGCGATTTTGTCTTTGCAATAAACACCCTTCTTACGTCCCTTCTTCCGTTTCGTAAGGTGTTCAAGAGATCGTTCTGCGCATTCGTTTTTAGGGGACATACATAGAGGCCGGGGTGTGTCCCTTTGGCCTTGACTCTTTTTTTTTTTTTGAATAATTTTTTTTTTTAATATTTATTTATTTTTATTGCTTTTTGACAGAGAAAGAGAGAGATGCAGAGACAGAGACAGAGAGAGAACTGAACTGGGGGAGCTCCCAGTTCAGCATGTGGGTCCTCACGGGCCGGGGCCGGGATTCGATCCTGGGTCCCCGGGGCTGCAAAGTGAGCGCCTAACCCGCTGAGCCCTCCCGGCCTCCCTGGCCTTGACTCTTAGAGGGGAGCCGCCTAACGTTCGGGCTGGATCAGCGAGACTCTGCGACTGAACGCCGGGTCCCTGCAGCCGTCCTGACGGATGTGCGTTTTATGGAAGCAAAAGCAGGCAGAAAAGCGAGACGCCTGACACACTTCCCGGGCCCCACGCAGTACTAAGTGCCCCGGACTCGGTGTCGCGCCCGCCGGACCCAAACTGAAGCTTTCACCGCGTCGGGTTCCCCAGATGCCGCGACCCCTGAGAGGGAGCCTTCTCGTAAACGCCGTGTGTGCCCGTAAGCACTGGGACCACCGGGGCCAGCACTCAGCGCAGGGCGGACCCGGTGTTTGGATCCACGGAGAAGGCGATCCATCGGCTCACGCTCCTCCCCTCCATTTCCATAACGGCGTGCGAACACATCCCACAGCAAGCACAGGAACAGTGTCGGGATGCGCAGGGGGGTTCGGAGCAGCTGTGAGTGTGCAGGCCCGACCACGTGTCTGCTGTGCTGAACACGCGGTCGTCGTTGTGGCTAACGTCCGCGTGTCTAAGAACCAGGCGGGGCGTTTGCTGTGCGGGAGAAGCAGCAGTTGCACAGGAACGTTATGCTCGGCACCGCAGCAACCTCTTCGGGCCGGATAACAGCGGCGAGCACGGGGCCGGTGTGAGGGGAGCGGCCGTCGGCTCGGCCACAGCGCACGTTACCAGGGATGCACCTCATCAGCTGCAGAAAGCTCTGCAGCCTGGAGGCCTTAACGCACACTTTCGTACCTGAGGGCGCGGCGTGTCCGCCTGACGGTGAGACTTCGAGACTCAGGCGATGCTCACGTAACGCAGCCGGCACCACGCGTGATCATTGACTGACAAACAGCTGTTGAACCCAGTGCTTTCTAATTAATGGCACTGAAAGCAAACGCCGCACGAAAGCATAGATTCTCACGACCACCGCGTGTTCCGCTCTTGGATGAGGTGGGCTGATGTACACATCTTGCCTCCACTTAAGTAGAAAACGGGTGGGAAACGGCATTTCAGTGACGTGACAAGGAAATACACCTGCGTCGGTTATTCTCAGGGCTGCGTGTTTTTCTACAAAACCAGCACACACCTCAGTCCACGTCTGCGACCTCGATGACGCTGGTCACGCGCAGCCCCAGGCCTTCCGCTCCCTGGTTTGTCGCTCACACCTGCTTCCCCATCTCGGAACCGCCCCACCCAGCGTCTCTGTGCTCACGTGAACACACCGGTCACCGTCAACGGCTTGCGTTCACCTCAGCGTCAGCGGGAGGAACCTGAAGAATTCGGTAATGGAGACGCTGGCGGGATGGCCCCGCGGCCGAGCGCTCGCCTCGCAGTCCGCAGGTCTGGGGTGTGATTCCCTGCCCTGACCTAGGCCTCCCCACACGCTGACCTGCAGCACAGCCGGTCACCGCAGTGACAACTCAGGGGCGAAGGGTCTCGCCGCCCACGCGGGAGGCCCCGGGTTCAGTTCCCGCCCCGCACGGCCCCACATCCACCTGTGGGGGTGAAGCCAGCGCACAAGTGTCCTGCATGTGTTAAAATCACCGGACTCTCCATTAAAATAGCAGAAAGTTCCCCATAGCATTGTCACAGGTGAAGGACAGCGTCTGAGTGACATGCCGCATTAGGTCACTAACATATTCTTGGCCACTTTTGACTCTGAACCAAACTCTTGCCAGAGACCCAGACCCAGAGCTCGTCCAGCTCCCTCTTCCCGTTGGACGGATTCATACGTGGGACACAATCCTTTTCAAGCGTTTCCTCTCGTTTTCTTTGGTTGCCATCGCTTATATTTTGAAGCTTTCACGTGCAATTCCGTGGGAAGGGCTGGAATTCCGTGGAATTTGCTGGAAACATCTTTTTTTGTGTCCTAAGATTCTCCAGTTGCTCTTTCTTTAGCCCGCGGACTTGACTCGATTCCGCGTGAACTGTGTGGGTCTGCTCGCCGTTTCCCATTTCAGTCGTAAAGTTCTCCCGGGGAAGAGCTCTGCTCCCGGTCTCTCTGCCCCTCGGCGTCTGTTCCCACCCGCTCGCTCTGCCGTCCGCCCTCCTCGCGGTGCCCTCCTCGCGGTGCCCGCCTCGCGGTGCCCGCCTCGCGGTGCCCGCCTCGGTCCCAGCCTCCCCCCGTGTCTTGCCGCTGCCCCCGGGGTAAGAATGGGCAGCGTGGGGACGTGCCCTGAGCCTCAGGCAGAATTTCCCGCCAGATGCTCACCGGAGGTTTCAATATAATTCTGAGAAGTCTCCTCAGTCTAGAATAAAAGTAAGACGTAATGACAACTGCCGGGCACAGCAACGTCCCCACGAAATATCCAGGGCACGTTTCCGCCCAGTGTCCCAGCTCCACCCGCTGAGTCAGTTTTCCTGGGTTTCTCCGGTTCTTAGTGACGAGCACACTGCTCCTCAAGGGCAGAAGGTTAAGTACCTATAATTAAGGATATCGAGACTTCGTTAATCAAAGACACTCAATCAAGCACAGTTGATTGTATTTAATTAGATCCAAGAATTGGGAGAAATAAATATTAATAAAGTCAGTCTCTAAGCTCCTACAGGGGGGCGAGAATGTGCAAGAAAACATTGACTACGTAGGTCCTTAACCACGAATGGGACCTCTTCCTTATTATTACTTTGATTCTATAATAGTCCCAGATATTGTATTCTGTACCCACAGGAGCGTGTGAACGAAGAGAGAATATCGCAATGGGAGGTCCCATTCCCGGGCCATTTATATCCAAGTTGCTGAAATGTTGGGTCTTCATAGGTCGAGGAAGAAATCCCGGGTTAGTTTCAGTAACTTTTGTCCTAACCTTGATACGAATGTTCTTTTCCTGCCATTGTCCTTCACTGGAATCATCGATTACTTTGCCCGTCCATAGCCAAAGCACTAAAAATTGCTGAGACCTTGGCCCCCGGTGGCTTTGCTGCCGGATGTCACGTCGTCCTCACTGATTGCACGTGGCTGTGTCGTGTGTAGCGCCATTCGTCATGTCACCTGTGCAAAAGGCGTGCAGCTTCCACAGTCGGAGTGAGCCCTGCACGCAACCCAAACTAGCTGACCTGCAACAGGCGGAGCGAGAGGTGGTCCCCGCACGTGGAGCAGAACGGCGAGACCGGAGCTACTGAAGCTACGTGACCCCCACAGCGCTTGTAAGTGTCACATCATCAATTAAAACAATTTAGGAGCAGACGGCGGACTGAATGCGTCACTTAGATCTGGAATGGGCTTCTTAGAATTATCTTGAAACCTCCGATAAGCACTTTACTCTTGTTTCATTTACTGTGGTTAGACTACAGTTTTACGTGTAAATGCTGAGATGGTGGCAGGCGTGTGAGTGATACTTGATACACCCCGCCCGCCGAGGAGGAAACGCGGGTGCTCACGGCTCCCAGCACCCGCCCTGCGCCGATGGAGTCGCATCTGCTGGGAAATTCTGCACTGAGGCCACAACCTTGCTCCCAGCCTCCCCCCCGTGTCTTGCCGCTGCCCCCGGGGTAAGAATGGGCAGCGTGGGGACCTGCAGACGTACTTTTAATTTTCCTTGACTATCTTTGGACTAAGATTATATTCATGCTCCCGTGACAACTGTTCATGACCAAGTCGCACGCTGTTCTTTTCCGCTAAAGCCACTTAGTTCTCGTATCGTTCTGAAAACCAAAACCTTTCCAATTCCCTACGATAAAGTCGTGCTAAAACGGAACAATTTTTACGTACTTGCCAATAGCTCATTCCTGTCTTAGCTGTATCAAAATATCTATTTATATATACATATATTTTTTACACATTCCATGAATATGAAGCCTTACTTGCTACTAAGCCCGAGTAAAATACTTCTTCCAACAGTATATTTTGAAATGTTTTCTGGAGTTGCTACTTCAACTCCAGTTGTACATTTTTTTAAGTCAAGAAAAATAAATCAGCGAAAGCCTGTTACAGCACAGTTATCTCCTTTGTTACACCAGCTTTGCAGCTCCCCAAGTTTCCTTGAGTTATAGCCTCAGAACTTAACCCTGGCCCCCCACCCTCCCCTCCCCCCATGGCTGAAATCATCCTGAATAATTTTCTCTGACCCGATACATAAACAGCAATAGATGGACTTTATATTCCATCTGGATATGGCTAATAAATTTGGGTTGCTCAGCTTTAAAATTGTTTCGGGAACATGAAAGCCGTCTAACTCATCCATTACGTGGCTGCAGTCACTGTCGTTTGGCTTTTGGGGCATAAATAACTTGCTGCAGTGAGGCGGCTGAGCTTTGTTTTATAAATGTGATCAGCTGTGGGATTATTGCAGCGACACGCAATTGGAAAGTAAGACCGTCAGTGTCCACGCGGTTCATAACGTGGGCACGCCGGTATTTAAGTACCTTTGTCAAGAAGGACTCTACAAAACACATACATTTTTTTTACTGTGGCTTAAATTACTATATTTGATACAGTATAGTGGCTTTCCTCCCAAGGAATTTATATTTTTTAAAGAGGTGCCAATTCTCAATGTTGGAGGGTAAAGAACTTGCATATTATAATGCTGCTTTCAATGAAATACGTGTGCTTCCTAAGAACATCAATATGCAATTCATTATTTTGTTATTTGTATATACGCAGAGATCGTCAAATTCTATTTAAGTTTACCATTGAAATCTTATTAGGTCCCAACAAATGGTTCTAAAAAAGGTAATATTTAAGGTGATTTTGAACAAAAGGGCAATATATGTTTGGTTTCCCTTTCATGTTTTTACACTGTAATAGGAAAAACACTTTCCTAATGTCCACAATGTCACTAACTTTGCGATTTTAATGGCATTCTCTGTGTTATTTTAACCCAAAATTGGTTTAGTGAAAGTGTTTTCTTTACCCTAAACACTTCAGAAAAGCAAAATGCTTAGCACAGTTTCTTTCCTTTTGTTTAATCGCATTTAAAAACAGACTAAAATTCGTCACAAAAATCACCTAAACAACATGTATTCTCAGCTGAGTACACAAGATCTCAAACAGGTAAATATGTTAGATCCCGAATAAAAACTCATAAGTCAGACGTTCCTGTCCAGCGTGACCTGAGGGTGAATTTGCAGTGAGCGCCCCCAGCCTGGGGCGCTAAGCCCGCGGGGAGCTGCTTGGAGGGAACGGACAGCTGCGTGCTCCCGTGTGCGGCTAACTTCCGACTACCACGACTGGGGTGTTATTACCACTCAGCATAACAAAGGTAACCGCCAATAAATATCGTAACAAGTCATGAAAAACACTGGCTTTTAAGATGGTTGTCTATTTTTGGTATTACGTTGATGCGAGAGAAGCTTATTTGAAATAAGATAGAAACAGCCCCAAGGTCAGTCTGCTGGGGTTTGCTGACTCCTTTACCTAAAAATATACCAAACAGCTCAGCAAAGCTCTACCACAAACACCGAATTAAATATTTACGATGTAAATCCTGAGTACGACGCGCGGGGTGAGTTTCTGGCTGGAAGCGGTTGGGATCATATTGGGATGTTCGGGGTTCTTTACAACGTACCCTGAGGCTGCGAAGAAGCAGAGACACTTCTAGCGGAGGCACCGACGCCCCCTAATCTGAGAGGGGTGACCAGCCTGCACGCTACCGTGTCCGTCACACAGTCATCTTTACTTTTTTAGGGACGCGCCACAGGTCCACTGAGAATCTAAATAGGCCAAGTAAGGGTCCAGGGTTGTTTCTATTGCTCTTAGCTGTCGGAAGGCGTGTGTCTCACTCAGATCGTTCAAGGAAGTTTTAGCTGCTTTAACACAACGCAGGAAATACGTGAGTTTCCCAGTGGTTGTCTGAAAAAATTCATATATACTTAGAGATAAGATACAGCATATGTGCTTATTTTAGTTCTTCAAATATTGGTCACCCAACAAGCCCTGGTCACAATCCACTTTCTAGCCTATGAAATAAGGAGATAAGATTTCAGTACTGAACAGATAGACGATAGGGCATATTGGATTGCAAAACAAGCCGTCTAATTAACCCTATATAGTTGATGTACTTGGTTGAGGTTAAAATGATGACAAATTAAATCTGAAAAATGATAAACTTTTCATGATTATTGACGACGTGAATGTTTTGAGACAATCCATGACATGACAACCCAAATCAGTTAATTCTTCGGGTTTATTCAAGGAAACACGGAGTTTAGAGTGAAGTAGGTGACATAAGGTGTTGACGCTCTACTCTTCAGGTTGTAGGGTGTCGCTGTTGGCAATTTTAAGATGAGAAAGAGTTTGAGTCCAGAAGTCGTCTCATCCCCACAGCCACGGGGCTTGAAAGAACCTGAGAGCCAGCGCATGAAGCGTCTGGATGAGATGAGCGAGCTTTGACTGGATTAGAGAAGACGGCTTCTTCTAAATAGTCCTCGAGGGGGAAGCCGGGGTGGCTCAGTGGGTTGAGCGCTCACTTTGCAGCCCCGGGGACCGAGGATCGAATCCCGGCCCCGGCCTGTGTGGACCCACATGCTGAACTGGGAGCTCCCCCAGTTCAGTTCTCTCTCTGTCTCTGTAACTCTCTCTCTCTCTTTGAAACAATAAAAAAAAATATTAAAAAAACAATAAAAAAAAATATTAAAAAAAAAAAAGTCCTTGAACACTGTGGAAGGAGGAGGGGAATGTTGTAGGGCCTCCAATGGTAGAACTTAGACCAATGGAAGAAAGATAAAGTATAAGAGGATTAGTGGACGCAAGAATTTTCTAATAAAGCAGTCCAAATTTGAATACAGCCTCTAGAACAGGCCAAAATACTGATAATGAGCATGTTATAAAAGGGTTTAGTCATCTGTACTTGATTGAACTAAGGAACATTTAAATGCTGTTCCGATTCGTTAATTCTTCACTTATGATAATTCCATTCGTTATTTTACTTATTTTGCACTCAGTAAATACTTGATTTTTTTCTTGTACAGTAGGAGCGGTTCATCTCCTCTGTTGATGGAATTCCCTTTGGCTTTCTTGTCTTAGGAAATGTATCCAATTGTCTGATGGCTGGTGACTCTCTTTCTCCATCATGTTAATATACTCGTCACTTTACTTTTTCTTCTCCTTAGATTCGAGCAGGTAGCGACGGCAAAGTCAGGACTGGTCACAGGAAAGGAACGTGGTCTCCGGCTGAACCGCTTTGAGGACAACTGGTTTACTGGGTTGAGGGGCGTGCCAGGCTATCACTTAAATCTACACGCTTTACGAAGGCAATGCTAAAAATACGAATATGTCAAGGTTAGCACGAAGACAGAGGAGGCAAGCTCCTTAGTATAAAGGCCACTTGGTTTCCACCTCGTGTCTCGGACCGGCCTTATAAAAAGAAGGGCGCAGAACTGACGGTCTCTACGAGAAAGACTGTCCGTGCCCAGTCGTGCGACCCTGCACAGTCCCCGACCGCGTTCAGGACGTTTGCAGAGCGAGCGTGAGAAGCTTTGCCGGGCTCCTTCCCACAGCAGCCGACTTAACGTTTCCTGTCGTTAGCGGTGACTCCTACTACAGCTCGGCTGCACGCGTCCCGTTCCTTATTTTAGTTACTCCCCGGAGTGCAAGGAACGCGAGCCCCCGTGCAAGGAAGGAATGACTCGGCAAAAACGACTTTTAGAAGCAGCACCGAAAATGGGGCTTCGCGAATCGGAATCAACAATGTGATCTGACTGCTGAAAAGGCGAAAGTCACCTCAGGGCTGCGTCAATGGAACCAGAGCATCGCATCGCAGGAAGTCGTACTTGTGCCGTGCTTAAGTTTATCAAAAATTAGTTTAAAATATATGTATCTCTATGACTTACAATTTGAGTACAAAATAAAAAGAGAGATCCAGGCTGCCCCAGAGCAGAGGAGATTAGGAGTCACCTAATGAGCACAGCAGGCTTCTCCTGGTGGCCGTGGGTCCGGCCCCGGGGCCCGGCCTTGACCGTGTCCCACGGGCTTTCCCCCCAGGGGCCTCGACGTGGCCCTTTCCTGCTACTCAGGTCTGAGCTCAAATTCCAGGCCCTGAAAGACGGACGCTGGGGTCCCTCACTGTACCTACGAGTGTGCTTGTGCCGCCAGCTTCTTTATGTCTGTGGTCCTCAGAGGCAGCCTGGAGCCTCGACCGTGTGCAGGGGCCCAGCTCTGAGCGGGTTCTCTGCCCCTGGGGAGGCTGAGCACACACAAGGCTGGGTTCCGCCAGCGAAAGCGTCGTGGGGTGTGGATCTTCTCAAGAAACAGAAGCAACACGACTCTGGAAATGTGGGGGAGACCCTCAATCTTCAGACCAGCCCGGAGGCTCAGGAGCAAGGAGCTCTAGA
This sequence comes from Craseonycteris thonglongyai, assembly GCA_004027555.1. Classification (NCBI taxonomy): domain Eukaryota; kingdom Metazoa; phylum Chordata; class Mammalia; order Chiroptera; family Craseonycteridae; genus Craseonycteris; species Craseonycteris thonglongyai. Next base: position 15,871 of record PVKE010012746.1, read on the forward strand.
TGAAGAAAATGGGGTGACGTGGGACGTTTTCCCTCCTAGGACTGGGTTTCACTGTCACCTACTCAGTTATCTGTCGTTCAGACCGTCATGAAGTTGTATCTCATTTTTCTTTCTATGTAAAAAGGCCTTGTTGCACTGGGACCAGAGAAGCTGAAGTGTAGAATTCGGAGCTGTGAAGCCAGACAATAGAAATGACTAAAAGAAGGTGATGGAAGGGGAACTGATACTGAGTGATGGGCACATAATACGATGCATGAATGATGTGAGGTGGACTTGTACATCTGTAAACTGTCTAATTGTTACCAACCAATGTAACCTCATCAAATTTAACAATAAATTATAAAAAAAAAAAAAAAAAAAAAGAAATGACTAAAAGAAAGCGTCATTATGCCTAGTCTTAAAAACAAACAAACCAGGAGACTTACAGCGCTTTGTTGATGCTCGGTGGTGAGGTTTACGGTGACTAAGGAAAGGTCATTAAAGATGACATAGCTGCGACCGATTCTTAATATTTTAAGAAGATATAATGCATCCTTGATCTCTCTGTGCTTTTGTGCTGTCTTTGCTATTTTAGTTTAGGCACCTGGGTCTATTTCAGCAAAATTTTCTTTAAATAAAAGTTTTAAACCTGGCAACTTAAGAAAATGTCCCTACCGAGCGATTTCAGCAACCTCATCCTTATGGTTGGAAAGACACTCCTGTGTAAAATAATGAGAAAAGATGAGTTGTCAGTGAAATGCGGGCATTTTTAAGTCTGATTTCACTGACTTTTCTGTCAAAAGTCTTACTGACTTTTCACAGTGAAACAAAGAACAATATCGTTTTTATTTCAAGGGTCAAGTTGCAGGAGACAAAAAGGCCAAAAGTGACTCAAGTGCTGTTATGTGAAGCCAACAAGACAACAGCTCTGAAGTTCAGACCACGTTGTCCTTGCTTGTGGGGCTTTATCGAAAAAGCCTTTTCAGCCTCGTCCACGAAGCCCAGTGCCAGGTAATGGCCGGACGGGAGCAGCGGTTTTGCTGCTGAGACTCCATTAGAGCTCTGGGTCCCGCCCGGGGTTCCACTTCCTGACGGGCCTTTTAACGGACAAAGTACGTCCTTTGAGGTGGAAGCTTATTTGCTCTCAGCAAATGTACGGTTTCAGTGACTTAGAACAAAAATATTTTAAAGATAAAACTAATTAAAAAAAACACATGCACTTGGGAAATTATACCTGTAGCTGTATCATGCATGCACCTGGGATTCATTTTCCAAATTAAATGATTGGTTTGGATACGCAAGTTTAATGTTCAGCTAAATGGAGTCAGCTAAACCGAGCATCAATCAATTGCAATTTTTTCTTTGTTCCACTTATAGGAGGAAGCATTAAATATGAAAAAAACAAATAGCTCCTATGAGCACTACGGTCAAAACAAATTAAAAAACAAAAAATAGCACTGAGTCTTTTCAAGCCTCACGTCACAGTTCTTCTCCAAATTTTGCAGCTAAGTTTTAACACAGAACAGATGAGACTTCGGAACCTCACGCAAGATAAAGCTGGCTTGGCCTATAGAGGGTCATGACCAGTACACACTAGATACTCATGATGAAGAGACAAAATGCACACAAATAACTGCAATTCACTTACGCTAACCGTATCGATCACGTATATTCAAGATACTGCGAAACCAGCACCTGTTGTGAAGATTGCACCCTCCCAGGTATGAACGAGACTCGGAAGCCCTTGGATAGACGCGGAGGACTGAAGGATCACTGACATTTCTATTCCTTCCTTAATGAAAGCTCATGGGGAGGGGAATTCAAAGTATATCTAAGCCCTGAAGGTCAAGAGCAGGAGAGGAAAGCACAGCATGGGAGAGGCGTGGACCCCCATTCAGCTGATTTACAAGGTTGTTTCTGCAGCTCCTGGGAGCTCCAGGCGTTGAAGGAGCCGGAGACGCGTAAAACTGGGCCGGAACGTTTCATCTGTGGCTTGAGCGTCGGTCATAAACTTTCCTAATTGGCGATTTAACGGAATGTGCAAAACTCTCATCTACTTTATATTTCTATTATTTCCTGCAAAGACACATTCCCTGAATTGGTAAATTTATTTTGTGCAGTTCTGTTTTCTTTTTCTCATTTACAAATTTTTTCTTTAACTTGCCTATTTTCTCCATCTGTTTTTCCTTTGAATTCCTCACATTTTTTCAGATTTTTGATGTATAACTAATTTTACTTTTTCAAATGGAAGCATTTGATTTTATCTCAGATGACAGTTGTGGCCTAAAGCATTTTAAAGTCTTCCCTTTTCCAGAAATAATCTCTAATTGTAGTTAAAATGTCCTAATTGAACCATGTTTTTAGATGCATGTTATTTAATATTCAAATAAATATTTTTTAGTCAAATTTATCAATTAACTTATCATTTTAGTACCTTTTCAAAGGAGGTGTGATGGATACATTCCCCCCCTCATTAAAGTTTATTGAGATTTTCTTCATGGTCCACTATTTGAATCTGTTTAGGAAACCACTTTTAGAAACTAGAGCTGCCCGACATGCTTATTAGCTCAATTAAATGTGCGTGCAATTCGTTAATGCTCATTGAGCAGGTTTAAAAATATTTTTAAACCATATTTTTACATGGGGAGTGTAAATACCGTATTTTCCGGCGTATAAGACGACCGGGCGTGTAAGACGAACCCCTAATTTTACAGGTAAAACATAGGTTTAGGCCTATATTCGCTGTATAAGACTACAGCCTCGGAAGTGGGGGGTCGTCTTATACAGCGACTATAGGCCTAAACCTATGTTTTACCTGTAAAATTAGGGGGTCGTCTTATACGCCGGAAAATACGGTACATGCATTTTACATTTATTTTGAAAGATCGAGTGCTCGCTTCGGCAGCACATATACTAAAAATTGAAAGATTGGGGTGGAGTGTTAATACCTCTTACTTGTATTTACTTCAATTTATATTTGTATTTATAACAATTTCTGACTTAAGTATATTTAAAGTTATGCAGCTAAGAAACTTTTTCCCATAAGGATTATTTGCTCTCTTTAATGCTTTTCACCTTGAAATATACTTCACTCTTTATTGTTTATTATTGTAGATAGTCTTCATTTTTGTTTTAATTTCTTTGATGAAGCTTTGAACAACTGGAAACTTATAGTTTTTCAATTTTATATGTATTTATGAATAATGATTGTATCAATCATTAACTTTGACAAAGTTTTAATCTTTTTCAGGGTTTAAACTCTCATTTTATATAAACCTTTTGTTTTGTGACTTTTGTTCTTGATGTCTTCAATGTTTTGTTTTTATTTTATGGAGTTTTTCTTTATATTATTTTTTAGCCTCTAGAAAAATGGGGTATTTTGAATTTCACGAGTGGTCACTGTGTGCTTATGCTCACTGCTCAATGTTGACATGCGAATTCAGTAATTTTTTTTATGAGTTTTAAGAATGGAGAAGAACCCAGTGATGACATCAGAGATGAGATGGCGCTCGACTATATATGACTGCAAATCAAATTACGTTTGCTTGGGAATGTGGGAGTTGCTATTTTCTATAAAAAGCAAGTCTGGAATTAGGTGATGGTTGACATTAGTTGGAGCAGTTCGAGGGGACATGTCTCCTGGCGTCTCCCGAGTGGTCTCAGAATCTCACGCTCCTCATAAAACTGGGGTCACGGTCGGAAAGAGTCTCCCCGAAATTTCACAGGGGAGACGCCCTGTCCGGAGCAGCTCGTGCTACCTTCCATGAGACCAGCAATTATTTTCCTTTCCTATCTGCCTAATTTGATATACAAATTCTAGTCTATTAGATTTATTTTTCTTTGGAAATTTGTGGATTATTTTCTACCTTCTCTCCCAGAATTTCTCTCTCAGAGTCAATGTTTATGTTAAGTTTTATCAAGGTATCCATAATAATTAGAGGAGACATGTAAGTGCCCATGTGATGATTTTTAGTTGTGTCTTTTTTGACTTATCATTGGTCAGTTGTTTTTTATTTTATATACGTCATAGTATTAATATCACCAGGCTATCTTTCCAAATTCTTGGAGTCTCCAACTTATTTCCTTGAAGGTCTAGAAAAATTTCTCAACATTAAGAGAATAAGAATGGTCCTACACTACTGTTGAAAAATCTGTGGCCAAAATGATTTTTGTTTTCTGCTAAGTTATTATTATTATTTTTTGGTTGGTTTATTAGTTTTTCTGTCTGAACGCTTCACAGTTTTAAACATTAAAAACGAAAAAAAATCCACCTCCCTCTTTCAAGGGCGGTGACTTAATTTTACTTCTTTTGCGATATCTCAAGGAGTCATTACCGCATTTGTTTTACTCATTTTTAAAACAGTTTTGGAAAGGTCTGTTTTAATATGATTATTGCTTCTGCTGCATCAGCGGCGGCTCCTCCTGGACGCGGGATTTCCACGTGAAGATTTCTAGCACCTTCTCACCCGTTATCTTTGTCTCCTTGTTTCTTCCCTCCATGTTCCATGAACGGCTCTCAATGTTCCTTTTGGTTTTCTGATTTTATTTCCCGTGGTCTTAGTTCAGGTCGCCCTGATCTCTATATTTGGATTTAACATCGCTTTGGAAGTGTGAATCCCCTTCCCATTTTTTTTACCCGCAAAATCTTTCCATTTCAGGGGAAGCCGGGATGGCTCAGTGGGTTAAGCGCTCACTTTGCAGCCCCGGGGACCAGGGATCGAATCCCGGCCCCGGCCCGTGCGGACCCATATGCTGAACTGGGAGCTCCCCCAGTTCAGTTCTCTCTCTGTCTCTGTATCTTTCTCTCTCTCTCTGTCAAAAATAAAAAAAAAATAAATAAAAATATATATAAGATTAAAAAAAAAAAAAATCTTTCCATTTCAGCCAGTGACTTCCTCTCCTTGTCCATCATAACCTTTTTTTGATGCAGTTTCAGGATTCTAACAGTTTGGTCATGTTAACATGCTTCCCGTGTTGCATTGAACTCAAGTCCCCTTTTAGTTCACGTATGGATTTGTGCACCAGGGCCAGCAGCCCCCGTGCGCCTTGGTGGCAGCAGGGGACAGCCGTGGGGCTGATCCGGGGCCCTCTGCCTCTCCAGCACCCAGGAATTTCCACGTGAGTGGAGGGGGTGCTTTTCAGGTTGCTGTTGGGGACGACAGAGAAGATGGTAGGAGAGAAACGTGAGCTGAATGAACACTAGGAAACACACGCAAGCTCGGCATTTGTGTTTGCCACGTGCCCCGAGGTGCTGTCATGAATCCAGGCCTTTTATTCTACTCTAGTTTCTGCACGGTTCACGGCAACCAGGCGTCCCCGGAGTGCCTCGTGCTTGAGTTCACGTGACAACGTCTGTGGTGTTAGCAGAGTCAGGGACAGTTCTTGAGGACGTTTGCGTTTGGTGTCCTGTGTAGAGGGACAGTCCCAACCCCAAATCGAAGACTGTTGACAGATAATTTGCTCTCACTTCTGTAGTTTTCATGGTTTGCATCTTTAGTTTATACTCATTTGGTCCGAGGATAGACGGTCAGACTTGACCTTTTTTCCTATTTACACAATTCACAGCTGCCACGTTCCTATAAGTTAGGGCATCACACCCCCTAACTCATGTGCATTGTCTGTGATTATTGTTACTAAGTGGCTCCTTGGAAAGTCGCCGAGCCCAAGGCCGAGTTGAGCAAGGAGCACCGTGCATTTTCTGCCAGCGATTCTTCCTGCACGTTGCACCTCTGAGGTCACGGTGCTTGTTCTGCTGGCTGAAGGGCGGCTTCTCTTCGCCGTGCGCTCACGCAGCAGCTCCTCAGAAGCCTGGCCCAGGCTGTTACACGGGCTCGAGTTCAGGGCCTCGTCCTCGCCCCACGTTCCAGGGTGAGACGACTTCCAATTACCGCACGTCCTTGTGTTAACGTCCCGCGCTAAGCTGGGAACTGATAGATGGATGGCCCTGCTTATTCCCGAGGATGAACTAATTAGAGTAGCTTGTCAGATAAAGAAGCCCTTAAGAAATAACAAATGCGAATTTCACAAAACCACACGTATTTTAAATAAGGAAGCACTACAATTTTCCTGCCCGCAGAAAACAAACACCAAACCTCCCTTGCCCTTTCAGAACCCATAAAAAGCTAGACGAAGACAAAAAGGGACAACCATTTTGCCGTTGGTTCACATAATGTCTAAAAAAATCACAGAAAATGGGCACATTCATTAGGGGGCAGACATGTGCTCTGTGTCAGATAGCGAACGTTACCTCCTTGTATCGTAGGAATTGAAAAAAAAATGCCTTTATTTGGCGGAGTTTTTCCTTAATGAGTCCGTCGTTTTGAGGAAAGCTCTTTTGTTGTTTCGTAATGCCAGTTTTTGTTAAATTTAGTAAAATGACAGAGGCTCCAGGTGTACGACTGCGTCGCACCGTCTGTGTGCCGCGTTGTGTGCCCACCACCCAGTCAGTCCCTCGTTCCTTGACGGGAGTGAGGGGTTTAGAAAAGATTCATGTGAGCACCAGTCACAAGCGCAGCGCTTACTCCGCCTCTTTCAGAAGAGGATGCTTTCAGAGCCCACTCCTTGCCCTCCCGCCAGCGTGAACGCCCCACGGGCGGGCGTGCGCGTGAGACCCCGGGGAACCGTGCAGACCGGGGGCGGGGAGCCCCGGCCGTGCAACCTGCCGGGCGGAGCCGGGCTGAGCAGCAACGCTGTGTTCACACACGGCTGCAAGTCCGCTGGCTGTTCCGTCTTCTGAGGGCAGAAGTGCTTTCTGCTGCCTCCGTGGCAGGCCCGCGAGTCGACAGGCGCGGGTGGATGGGACCCCCTTCCCACCAGGGCCAAGGCCCACCGTCCAGGGCGGCATCGGCGCAGATGCTCATCAGGGCACATGGGCCGCGTGAGCAGCCATCGACAGACCCCCAAGAGGCGGTGGGCCTCGCTGTTAGCTGCCCCCCGCCCCCTTTACATCTGTTCTCGGCTCTGACGTCGTCAAGAGAGGAGTTAACATCTCTGCCACAAAGCTCCAGAAGGTTCTGTGGGAAGGGCTTAGGCCACCCCTTCCCTTCCACACTTGTCCGTCGTAGCCGTCGGGGCAGTAAGAGCGGTAGCTACCCCGTTTCCCCCAAAATAAGACAGTGTCTTACCCAGTTTCCCCGAAAATAAGAGTGTCTTAGATTAATTTTTGCTCCCAAAGATGCACTAGGTCTTATTTTCGGGGGGATGCCTTCTACGTGTTTCAGCGAGAGGCAAAACTAAGTAGGTCTTATTTTCGGGGGATGCCTTACTTTCGGGGCAACACGGTCCGTAGAGGCCAGTGACGAAGCGAGCGCCCTCCCACATGCAGAGCCGAACCCAGCACAGAGCGCCCGCACCCGCCCGCACGTCTGCGTGTCCGCTGGGGAGACTCTGGGAGCACTGAGTCTCCTGGGGATCATCCACACCGTGGCTGAGTCAGCGGGGGGCTCAGAGCACAGACTTTGCGATGACGTGCCAGCTTCACTCTGCTCCTGTCTAGCTGCCCGATCAATCCCGGACACCCTGTCCTCCACACCATCCACGGTGTCACCCACATCTGCGCCGTTATCAGAACAGCAACCTCAACGTTCTGGTGAGACCCAGGCGGGGAGGCTTCCCGTGAGGACGAACCGCTCGTGTGGCCACGGCTGGGTGTGAGTGCGCCGCGTCTGTTCTCTGCTTCAGCGACGTTCTGGCGACTAAACTGAATGGTAGGGATTTCCGCCGACAAGCCCTTCTCTTCACGTTGCTGCAGTGCGTGCGTGACATAACCGACCGAGCGCCCACCTGGTCCGACCCCCTGTTCTAGCAGCTGCAGCGCTGGGTCACCTGCGCTCTGCCCGACAGTAAACCTCTCGGCCGGGTGGGCATCCGGACCCTCAGACGCGTCTCCCTCTGCCCCTCCCACCTGCCGTCCACCCAGACTGGCTTCTCGGACGTGCGTGGACACGCAGGTGCCAGGCCACGGAGTCAGAGCTGAGCTCCTCACGCCTGGTGGCTGCCTCTCGGGACGGGCTAGCAGACGGCAAACACCCCTGTGTCTCTGAGCGATGGAGAGGCAGCCCTGGGGTCGGCAGGGCCCACTGAAAGGCCCTGAAACGGCCCCTCCTGCCAGTCTAAACGGTCAAGTAAAGTGACGTCTGTCTCAGCCGGAGACTCATCTGCCCCCCGGGGCCATCAGGGTGTGGACGGCGTGGGCTGGCCCAGGCCTGTGTCCACGTCGACAAACGTGCAATGTTCACTCCCTGTGTATTAGTTACCATGACATATATATATATTTTTTTATATCTTTTCACATTTATAGAGAGTAATTATCTTTTTATCTTCAGTGCATATTTATTTCTATTTTACTTTTGACAGACAGAGAGAGAGACAGAGACAGAGACAGCTAGAGAACCGAACTGTGGGAACTCCCCAGCTCAGCACGTGGGTCCTGCCTGGGCCGGAGCCGGGATTCGATCCTCGGTCCTCGTGGCCTCAAAGCGAGTGCTCAACCCGCTGAGCCGTCCCGGCTGTCCCCAGCAAGACATATTTTAAATATATTTTTATTTATTTATTTTTATTTTTGACAGAGTAAGAGAGAGAGACAGAGACAGAGAGAGAACTGAACTGGGGGCACTCCCCAGTTCAGCACATGGGTCCACACGGGCCGGGGCTGGGATTCGATCCTCAGTCCCCAGCGCTGCAAAGTGAGCGCCTAACCCACTGAGCCCTCCCGGCTTCCCCAGCAGCAGGATTTAAAATTTTTTTTTTTTAAATTAATTTATTTTTATTTTTGACAGAGAGAGAGAGAGATAAACAGAGACAGAGAGAGAACTGAACCGGGGGAGCTCCCAGTTCAGCATATGGTTCCGCACGGGCCGGGGCAGGGACTCGATCCCCGGTCCCTGGGGCTGCAAAGTGAGCGCTCAACCCGCTGAGCCCTCCCGGCCTCCCCAGCATGACATATTTTAAACCACGGGTCTCTCTTCCCTTGAGCTGGTTCCCCCCTAACCAACCACTGCTGCCTTCAGTTGTAAAACTCCCCAGTGTCTGCAGTTCTAAAGAACGTGATTACATCTTAATGAATTACAGAAAACAGAGAAGGGCCCAGAACGTACACGCGCGGTGCAGGAGGCGTGTGGGGCAATTGGAGGAGGGAATTCAAACGCGTCACTCTGTGAATAATACGCTTGTCACGACATTGAGTGTGGGGGCTGAGACACGGAAGAGGATTCGGCTCCCGCACACCTGCGTTGTCACCGGGACCACCCTCACTGCGTTGTGACTCTCTGTGGCAGGTATTCGTCAGAGTCTTTGATTGCACTTTGGGAAGCCAGACGTGGCACTTCATATCGCTTTGCTTTCCATGCTTCTTAGGGAACTTAACCGAATACGAAAAAGTCCTGAGTTTCTGGGCGATCGTGCTGGTAACTGGGATAGACACCTGCACAACTCACTCACTCGTTAACATGTTGAACCATTTCAGACAATTCACCATGAAATACCCGGGGCTCTCAATGCTGGCGGCTTCACAGAATGCAGGTCTGGAGGTATCGCGTCTGAATGAACGTGCGCGCGCACACACACGTGCACACGCACGTGCACACGCGCACCCCTCTGGATTTTCTTCACTGCACGTTTGCATTTGGAGGAGGTGAGGAGGGTGGGAAGGAAGCTTTCTCATGTGGTTCTGTGAGAAGCCGTTCAGTTCACGGTGCGTACTGACCCCGGGGCTGAGCCCTCACAGGCGCTCTGTGGGGCAGCTTTTACGTTGTGTTTTGATTCCTCTAACATACTGGGGCTCAGAGCCTCTGCCCAGGCCTCACGGCCGTTAGGCGGTGCCGTCAAACCCAACCCTGAGGCTTTGCTCTAAATGACCACAGTCTCATGGCCCCTTAGGGTGGAATACGTTTGGCTTTTGCTTCAGTGTTTTGCTTACCTAAGATGAGGTGCACAATTATTTGTCTGTGAATTGATATCTCACGTGATTTTCTGTTATCTAATACATTCATCCCCTCTTCGCATCCTCCCTGAGGACACTCAGCACGTGATGGTAACACAAGTTTTGGCTCATCAACAACTTTCTCTAGTGTGTTCTTTGAAGGAAAGGACGTTGGGAGTCGTATTATAATGGTGAGCGTCACAGACTCAGTCGTCAGCGACTAAGCAGTAAAGGTGGTTGTGTCTCTGTCTTCTTTGGGCTATGAATTTGCTCAGCGTCATTATGCATGTGAGCAAAAGATACCCACTTCACAGATATTACTACTGTCTATGTACGTACAATTACGTAAAATGTTCAAAAAATAATTTGATTTTGACTATTGAGATGGTCAAGAATCTCCAAGAGATGCAAGAAAAGGGACTCTCCATCCACAGTGCATGCTCCCCGCTGTCACGTGTGTGCACACACGAGTGGGGACTCTCCATCCACAGTGCACGCTCCCCGCTGTCACGTGTGTGCACACACGAGTGGGGACTCTCCATCCACAGTGCACGCTCCCCGCTGTCACACGTGTGCACACATCCTTCCAGGTGAGTTTCAAGTCACGGTTCCCATCTGGGTCGAGACCACTCCTCTCTTGGACGACGACCTCTTTTTCTTCCAGCTCTCACCTTCTACGTTATTCAAGTAACACAACAGAAAAATACCATCCCAGTAGGGAGCTACATTAATATTAATACGGCCCAGGGCATTTGTTTTAAGGGATAACATGCTCAGGAAAAATTAACTTCAATGTTATAATTCTTAGACATTCGTCAGAATTTTAGGAAGGCTTTCAAATACAAACATCCAATTAATAAAAAGTCATGAGTGAAAAAAATGAGGGGGAAAGAAAGACGAGAAGTCACCAGTATTTGCACATGACACACGTTTCCTTTTTCATAGTAGGAATAAGGAATATTTATTGAGCATCTGCTCTGCATCAGGCGTTGTTCGTATGAACCGTGCACTAGTATTATCACACCCACTTTAATACTTTGCAAAGGCGGTTGTCTGGCTTTCGGGCACCCAAAGCACAACCCCTGGTTTGTTTCTGCCTCTTCTTTCCTCTCTAAAGAGCCTGCTCAGACCTGTCACTAATCACAGCAGTGCAAATCCACGTTGGTGCAAATATTTCCCTGTCGCCGCGTTATTCTGCGGTGTGCTCTGTTAAAGAATGAAAACTATCCGGCGGTAGAGACTGTCCCTTTCCATTTATGTTCAGGACCAGAAATAAATACCAAATAAGAGCTCTGAAGATTATGGTAATAATGCCTGAAGGTACTGAGACCACTCTAATGAAATGCATTATTGGATTACAAATGAGTTAATTGAAGTATCATCATTACAATAGTTGATTTCTTTGATGTATTGCTCCCGGGCTTGATTAAAGATTTAACAGTATTGGTCTTACATCCTGAGATGTGAAAAATGCCTAATCATTTGTTCAATAGTATAAGGATTATTTAGAGTCAGAAAGCTAGGAAAGTGCTGTCTGCATATAAATTAGCCTGAAATTTATTTCCAATCACAACAGTATTCCTCATTTCTGAGGAACGCACATTTAAAAGAAGACGATGTGCATACGATTCTTTAAAAAGAACCCTGCAGTTTAGAGCCGAGAAGAGCACGAGGAGACATAGGGCCTCAGAGAAGACGTCCCGCTTGTTTGAGAAGAAGCGAAACGACGTATCGTTATGCACTGTGATTGTACAACGGATCAGAGCTACCGGTTACTGGCCAAGGGCAACGTGACGCTCACGTACAGTGTATAGTTTCCTCCCAGAAGGATCAGAAGGTCTTGACGCTGAAGCCCAGAGAGCAGAAGTAACTTTCCCGCCTCAGTTCGTGGGTGTGAGAGCCGACCCCGGCCCAGGCGGGTCGCCCTTCAGTGGGGTGGGTGCCGCACCCGCAGGGCAGCACAGCGGCTATTTTAGGATTATTTTTAAAAAATATTTATTTATTTTTATTTTTATTGTTTTTGACAGAGAGAGAGAGACAGAGACAGAGAGAGAACTGAACGGGGGGAGCTCCCAGCTCAGCATATGGGTCCGCACGGGCCGGGGCCGGGATTCGATCCCTGGTGCCCGGTGCTGCAAAGTGAGTGCTTAACCCACTGAGCCCTCCCGGCTTCCCCTATTTTAGGATTATTAATTCAGCGAATGATGTTTAAAGAGGTAAATGACACTGTGAGAAGTTCACATGGCGACAGATCACTGCTAGAATAGTGGGGACACCACTCTGTCAGGTATAAGAATGCAAACCCCTCTACTGCACCCCCGAAACTAAACATAACCAATGTGAGATGGAACAGCTCCACTTATGTACTTAAAGGAAGAAACAGAAAAAAAGCAAATAAAATAGTTTCTTCCCTTTTACCAGGTCTTCGTTTCCTTTCTCTCTCTCTCTGTCTCCTTGCCCCCCGCCCATATTTTTGGAAATGGCGATATCTGTGATTTATTTTAACACCGAGGGGTAACTAATATCCATATCCCTATGAAGAATGAAGCTTCAGAGGCAGAGAGCGGCTGAGTGCAGTTTTATGAATTCCTGCTGCTTTCTCCAAGGCAGGTTTATGATGATGTGCTGATAATGCCTTTTTTTTTTCTCAATGCTTCAATTAAAATTCACATGAAGGATGGCTGAGCACCTCTAGGATTAGGGAAGCCGGAATTGGAAATGTAGGAGTAAGCCACCCCCTCTGCTACTAGTGTATTAACCAGTTATATCAGGACTTAAAAATACATGATGTGAGGGGAGGCCGGGTGGCTCAGTGGGTTAAGCGCTCACTTTGCAGCCCCGGGGACTGAGGATCGAATCCCGGCCCCGGCCCGTGTGGCCCCATGTGCTGAGCTGGGGTGAGCTTCCCATGCGGGAGGCCCCCAGCCCAGCTCCCGCCCTGTGCGGCCCCCCAACACCTGTGTGGAAGGAAACCATGTCAAAAACCGATGACGTACAACTATGGAGACGGCCCTGGGCCCTCCCCCTTCTCTCTGTCTCTCTGTCAAAAGCGATAAAATAAATCTTAAAACACCCAAACCAAGAACCAGATGTGTACTTCAGGTGTTATTTTTCAAAGAATATGTGAGAGCTGATTGCGCCCTTGGAAGAGAACGAATTCCGTACGCCTTCCTCCCCCGTGGGCTTCGTGGTGTGAACAGCAAGCCGCCTCTCCTGGGCTTTGCGTTCCGCCCACATGTCCCGGGAGGACACGCCGTCTGTCTGGGTCCCGGGAGGACACGCCGTCTGTCTGGGTCCCGGGGATTATCTTCATGCTTCTTCCTCAGGAGTGTGAGCACCGTCGTCTTAGGGGAAACAGGAAGCTGCCTGAACCCCTGAACCCCTGAACCCAGCAGCCCGAAGACACTGAATCTACGACGCCTGGGAGCAGATGCAAGCAGAGCAGATTCCTGTGGGTTTGGAATGAGACGTCTTTTGAAAAGTTATTGTCATTACCCACCGGGCTCCTGAGAAACAAAAAAATAGAGTCACGCGTCTTATTTACAAGGGTTGATTGTGTGGAAAATTTGTGTCCTATTTTTTGCTACAAACATGAAAATAAACTTTTATTTTTTTATTTTTTATTTATTTTTAAATTATTTTTGTTTATTCTTTTTTATTCTTTTTTATTTATTTATTTATTTATTTATTTATTGACAGAGACAGAGAGAGATACAGAGACAGAGAGAGAACTGAACTGGGGGAGCTCCCAGCCCAGCACATGACTCCGCACAGGCCGGGGCCGGGACCCGATCCTCGGTCCCCAGGGCTGCAAAGTGAGCGCTCAACCCACTGAGCCATCCCGGCTTCCCCGAAAATAAACTTTTAAGTGAGGTCACACTTGAAATCTTAAAATTATATGGACTGGTGGGTCCAGTGGTTGAGAACTACAACAAAGAAGCAAAGAAAGCCACTGGATAGAGAAGTATTATGAGACTACAACCGAAAATGGAAATCAAGCCCTAGATAAATGCCAGTCATGACGGTCTCGTCGTGAGTCTGTGCCGCCGGTAGCGACGATCACAGCTCACGTTGCTGTGCGTGTCGTACCTGCAGCGATTGGAGCGCTCACCCCCACGGCTCCGCTTCTCCCGGGGCGGGTGGACAGTGCGGTCACGTAAGGAGACAGAGCTGCGGGGTGGTTGCAGCAGTAGCTCACCAGCTGGGGACAAGGCCGCGTCTGCACGGTGCCCGGGCCAGCGGAGCTCACACGTGGCAGAGACGAACACCCCTCTGTACACATTTTTCTTAACGCCATTTCCCCCGACGTGCGCTTTTCAGGCTTCCTTCCTGAACCCTGGCTGACCCGAGGATAAAGGGCTGGCCTTGGCTCTCCGCCGACCGCTCATCCAGTCCCTCGGCATTTTCAATCCGAAGTGGAGGGAGATGCAATTTCTCAGGCTGCTTGTGGGAGCCGAAACATGTCGCCTTGGGAGGGGAAGAGGAAGCGCCGCATCGATGACATAAAATCCCAACTGGGGGGAAAGCCGGGACGGCTCAGCGGGTTGAGCGCTCGCTTTGGGGCCATGAGGACCGAGGATCGAATCCCGGCTCCGGCCCAGGCAGGACCCACGTGCTGAACTGGGGAGTTCCCACAGTTCGGTTCTCTAGCTGTCTCTGTCTCTCTCTCTCTCTCTATCTGTCAAAAGTAAAATAGAAATAAATATGCACTGAAGATAAAATAATTACTCTATAAATATAAAAAGATATAAAAAAATAAAAAATCCCACCTGGCCGCGTGCGTTATGATGTTCCCGGCCCCCCTGGGGAGGTCCCCGGGCCGGAGCCGCCGCAGAGGGCAGAGCTGCGCTCGGAGCAGACGCGACAAGGCAGCGGCTCCTGCAGGAGACACCTCTCCGCACGCTGCCGCCTGCGACGGGGACGCGGCTCTGCACCGTCCTCACCGAACGCTCACGGCCCTGCCTCCCTGAACACGCGTCTCGGGTGATTCAGAGCGACACACTCGCCCAGGAAAGCCAGATGCTGCTGACACACAAGCTCGCGGACGTAACTTTTACACCATTGTCTGGGTGGTTTTCATGGAAGACAGAAGGGTGTACCAAGCGCTGCTAGTCACAGGACATTTCAACTTGGAATACGTTCTGATGGGCACCTGCTGATCACGACAGAGGTGCGACCCAAGGAAACAAGCCGGCAGGTAGCACTGCGCACGGAATGTTTTTTACCTAAAGGTGCAGGTTTGACAACATGTACAAATAAAAGCACAGAGGGGCTGAGGAATTTGCTCTTCTTTTCACAAACGTAGAGCAGTGCCCAGCACGGAGGGCCAGCCACACCCGCGCGTGACTTGCGGACACGAGAATTCAGAACCCACGTTCTGTGTGTCCTGGAGAACGTGTTCCAGCTCTGTGACCGTGCAGCCCGGGTTCTCCCAGGGCAGACGGCGGCTGCGACAGCCCGGTGCCCACGACAGGCCTCGGGCCCGACACTCCTCTGAACGTGAACGAGAGAACCGGGTCTCACGGTGCTGCGGCAGTTCCACTCCTCGTAAGCTGGCCGAGGGCCGAGGAGGGTGAAGCCGGCTGCAGGGCCGGGAACCCGCAGCAAAGCACGCAGGGAAAGCCACTGGCACCGTCACCGTGGGCGCGTTAGCCGCCCGCCGCCCAGCGCCTGCGGCTCGGGTGGTTTCGTGCCGTGTCCCGTAGGGGCCGCCTCCTTGGGCCTCGGGGTCATGGGTTTCCTGTCTCCTGCTACTCTGTCCTCCGTGAGCCTGTCCCGCCGCTCCCTCGCACCTTCACGTTTCGGGGTACAACAGCCAGAAGCCCGGGGGCTCTAGGGAAATCGCCCTGCACGAGCTGGTCCTACGCTCTGCATCGCACACCACGCGTGAGAAGCAGCACGTGAGCGTGTCCCCGGAGCCGCACGACTCCACACGTACAGTAGCTTTTCTCCATCCACCAAAGTAGAGCCACAAGCACCGACTGTTAAAACCTGAGGACTCTCAAGTGCCTGTCATTCTAAACGTGCTATAAATAGTTAGGTTCTAAAAGTTAATCAAATGTCAATATAGTTTTAGAGAAAAATGAATAAATGTGGTTGAAACTCTTTGGGCTCTCACAAGACTTTAACGTAAGAACTCGTGATACATAGCTTTTAAGCAAAAACGAAACAACAAGTGCACCCTCTTTGTGGAATTCCGTTGAAAGCTCTGTGTTTGAACCACACATGATGGTCTGCTTTGCACTGAATCACAGACTTAAAAGGTAACCTGTGAATGATGAATTTTCATCCACTTCATGTAAGCCCACACATCCCAAATCCCGTTCTGTGTATTATACGGCCAATCCAGAACTACGGGATGCTGTCACCGCAGCGTCACGCACAGCCTCCCGCGTGCGCGTGTCAGCGGGGGCCGGGCACGCTCCACGCGCTCTGGGGAGGTAGCGGGTGGCGACCGCAGTGCTCAGTGTGAAAGGCGACGTCCACCTCCGTCTCCCTGCCCCATCAAGCCTACGAGGTGGCTCCTAGAGGAGAATGACATGATGCCAAGACACCCGGCGTGAGTGTCCCTGCCCGGGCTTTCCGAATGTCGTCTTCCTTTATGGCGGGGAGCCCTGGGCGGGGAGGGGTCTCTAGTCAGGCGGAAGGTCCTGCCCACAGCCCCTCGGCCTGAAGGCGCACAACCCACCTCGGGCCTGTTCCACCGAAGGCCGAAGAAGGACTGGGTTTTCTGATGTACAACGTGGTTTCGGTCACAAAATTCTGTCCGTCTGTGTAGTAGACCCAATAAATGGATGGGAGGAGGGTGTAAGACTAACTCGAGACACAGGTGACCTCAAAATCAGTAGCTGCGCTGGGCTATAGAGCCAGCTACTGAGCCTGCTTAGTATCGGGTCACATAGAATCAGACACATCTGTAGTTAATTTCAAAGAAGGCACCGGATCCCCCCGAGAGAATAATCATTCAGCAAGAATAATGGGGATAATCTCATGTTTACATTTGGGAGTTATAAGGCGTATCTTCATCCTATGTCATTAAAAATTCTAATGAGCCCTCGCGTCTCCTTCGGAAGTACGTTTCTTGCTTCCAAAGAGAGAAGTCGGGTGCACGGAACAGGCAAGTGCAGTTGGGGACAAGTGTGAAGTGGGCTGCGGTCTCCCTACACACGGGCTGCGGTCTCCCTACACACGGGCTGTGGTCTCCCTACACACGGGCTGCGGTCTCCCTACACACGGGCTGTGGTCTCCCTACACACGGGCTGTGGTCTCCCTACACACGGGCTGCGGTCTCCCTACACACGGGCTGCGGTCTCCCTACACACGGGCTGTGGTCTCCCTACACACGGGCTGCGGTCTCCCTACACACGGGCTGTGGTCTCCCTACACACGGGCTGCGGTCTCCCTACACACGGGCTGTGGTCTCCCTACACACGGGCTGCGGTCTCCCTACACACGGGCCTCAGCCGCACACTCACTCCGCCAAAAGCTCTTGCCTTGAAAACCCACAGCCGGTAACAGACCCGCCTGTCACAACGGGGAACCAACCAGCACACCGACCACAGGAAGACTCGGGTTCAAGCTCGTCTGCAATGGGGTTATTACGTGAACTCGGTTTTCTTGTTCAGCCGAGCCAACTGTATTGAATTCGCCAGCACTTCAGCTTTTTCTAAGGTGACCAGATGGTAACATGGGTAAAGCGGGACACCACTGACCGGGGGGAAGGGGGTTCTTGATTAAAAATTGGGTCTATCTCCCGCCGTTCCCTAGCTTGTCGTGCATTCTTTCCAAACAGTGGGACTTTTTAAAAATGCCACAGGACGCGGGACAAATTGTTAAAAATTCGGACTGTCCCGCCCAAAGCGGGACGTCTGGTCACCCTAGCTTTCCCCCCCATCAAACGGACTTGACTGTGGAAGGAGGGAAAAAACCAGCATTGAGAGAACAATTACAGGAACATTTGCTTTGCAGCTACCGAGTCTCTCATTCGCTGGTGAATGACCCATCGAGTTTCATTTCATGTCAGCCCACCTACAAATCATTTATGTCTGGAGGAGAATTTCCGTGTTACTTGCTATTTGATTAGAGTTCACTGTGAAGTTGAGTGTGTTAACTTACAAATTTATTTTTGGTGGAAAAGGTACCTCCTAGAGCTATGGACATTGTGTGTCTAACTCAGCAAACTTTTTATAACACTCTTTTCTTAGAAGAGCCTTCACAGTGGGCTGCATGTTCTGGGTCTTAAAGTGCTGTGGAGTCATCATTTCACCAGTTCATAATCAATGAGCTGAATAAAATCATTAATACTGATTCTATTAACGTATGAGGGTCACGTTGTTAACATTTGAAAAGGATAATTTATCACTTAAAACTACCCTTGAGACAAAATCATGGGTGCAATTCAGTTACCTTAATGCAACGTTTGCACAGGACGCCGTCTATGTTTCTACTGTTTACGTCATTTTAAGGATGTTTTGAACTCAGTGGTGATGAGAAAATCACGCAGACAGAATGATGTTAAGTTTTTAAGACTTTTCACCATTCTTTTTTAATTGACAAGTATTTACTCGTTTAGGATTAACCTTTTACTTCAGATTATTACCACATCGTCCTTCATGATTCTGCCACAGGAGGAACGAGAATAAATTAAAGTTACAAGTTTCCAGTCTTATTTTATGAAAACCATCACCCACCACCAACTTTTCATGAGGATTACGCATAATTACTAAAACTAAAGAATCAATATTTACTCCTTTTTTATTCCCTATAGATTTTGGAATTTTGATGGCTACAGAAAAAAACGAATGCTGGAAATGAACAAAAATAAAGGGGGAAGAAGCCACAACCTGGATAATTAGCTGCTGACTAGTTAAAACCTGGCTGACGGGTATTTTACGAGCACACTTGACAAGGAGGTTTGACAAGTGTTCTCTGTTCCCAGAAACAGAGGGCAGGAGCGTATGCCATTGGCATAAACGGGCTTAGGACCCAGTCACCTCAATTGTAACGACACGAATGTAAAGGAATTTCATGTGAAATGAGTTGTGTTTTTTTCCCGAGATAATTTTCTAACAGTGCAATCTCAGTTAATACTTAATTTTCAAGGCCAGCGCCCTCCAGATACATTCATCTTTTGAACCAGGCACCACACCAACTACCAGACTCACGCGATGTTTTTCGACGGAGGGCAAGGAATTCGATGGCTCTGTGATCACTGCACATTTGTATGTTAATGTTCCCAGGTAATCATCTCTGGAGACGAAATGACTAACACACCGGAGCATAAACCGGAGAGAATGTGCAGCCCTGGATCGCGCGAGGCACATTTAGGACAATGCGGAAACATCTGCCCAGGAAATTGTCTTCCAAACACTGGAAATGATACGCAATTATCAAGAAGTTCACCTGACGGTGCTCGTAACTCTGACTTAGTGACGGCTTAACGGGTATTAAGCATCACTTTTTTTCAGCACGAGATGTTGGGCTGCGCGTGTAACGATAGGGCTTCACCTTCCATCTTTGTACGTGCTGAAAACGTTTCAGCAATATATTTTAGGAGGGTGGTTAGGTTGGCGTATGAGGCTGATTTTATTTTTTAAAACTAGCAAAGGAAATTGGGTGTTGCTGTGCTTACTAAATGTGTGAGAACCTAAAGTTTCTCATTTACAATTCTATCCTTTTATAAAATACCAAACCGATCACGTCTCAGTATCGATGTGTGTATAGTCCAATGCACATGCGTGTCGTAGTATAATCTGAGACGAATGAAAGAGAAAGAACTAGAGGAAGGGGTTAGCTGAAAAAGTACAGTTCTGGATCAGGTAAGATAGTAGTCAGGGGAGGCCAGGGGTGCTTGGAAGAAGAATGAGTGGGGACAGCAATTTAAAAAGTTACACCGTTCCGGGGACCTTTGGGAGGAGTACTGCTGGCCGACCTAAGACTGAAGATGCGTGTCGAGCAAGAAGACATGAGGCCACGCTTCATCCTGCCGCGTTCGGTGCCACGTGGGGACCGGTGAACACTTGCTTGTGTTTGTAAAGGCACCGCGTGTGAGTCAGGAAGTGCCGTCTGCTAGAGATATTTTACAACGGCTGCTTCAGCGCGACATCGGTTTGTAAAAAGAACGAGAGGCGATGAAGACCCATGGGGGCCACTTGAGCAGCCACCCCAGGGGGGCACTGGCCCAAGCAGGGACACACAACGGTAAGGTGACCAGATGGTAACATGGGTAACGCGGGACACCATGGACCGGGGGGGAGGGGGCTCTTGATTAAAAATTGGGTCTATCTCCCGCCGTTCCCTAGCTTGTCGTGCATTCTTTCCAAACATCGGGACTTTTTTAAAACACCATGGGACGCAGGACACATTGTTAAAAATCGGGATTAAAGTGGCTATCAACAAGCAGTCTCTGTTTTGCAGGTTTTGCAGACAGCAGAATACCCTCTCTGGGTGTTTTTTATGGAATTCTTGTGAAGTAAGTGACCACCGTAAGTGGTTCTTTCTATTCTCTTCAAGTCAGTTGGCTGCATTAATTTCCCACCTGGAAATAACGTTGCCAGAATATTCCTATGGATCTCGGTCTTTTGTTTGCTGAGTTAGGAGAAGTAACTATTTTGGATTTAAATACTACGTTATCACCAAGAAATGGGTTCACATGGGCTTTCATCAGTAAGCAGGGGCACGTTAAGGCCTCATTTATTATTCTTGTTTAATAAAAATTTGTCTTGCCTTATTTACTTCCTTTTGGACAAGCACAGATTCCATGGAAAATAGATCTATTTTGATGATTACATTTTAATTAAGAGTCTATAGAAAGTAAAGATGAATTATGTTAATTATAATACATGTTTTCTAGGCATCGTCAACTGAAAAAACTTCCATGTTACTAATTTAAATATGTACCTTATGTTCTTTTGAGACCAGGTAAGTAAATGCTCAAACTTAATTCTTTTAACTGTTTCTTAAACAACCCTCTATGATGTCGATGGAGTATACTAGATATTACTTTTAAATTTAAAACAAGTCTAAGGATTTCTAACATGCGTGCTGGCCCATCTGCAATTATGATCTGAAGACCTTCCTCCAGGAAATGAGCGGCACATTGTAATTTAAATGGCATCATACATCTGGTTGGTTTTAACTTGTGACCCAGGGGTCAGCAGTCGTTGGCCGTAATGCCCGCCAGTAATGGAGCAATTCAAGGACCGTTTGTGTAATGAGAAATCATAACTAGTTCCGGTTCAGGATGATGAAATTTCTTTCTGCCATTCTGATCGGCTATGACGATGCCTCATTTTATAGACTTTCTACCTCCAGCATCTAAGACATATTTTTATGAGGTGAAGCGATAAGTTTCGTCTGTGATTCACAATGAAGTTGATAATATCTGTTACCTTCAATGCACTGCGACTTCTATATGCTTGCATTTTTATTTATTTATTTTTATTTATTTTTAAAGATTTATTTATTGTCCTTGACACAGAGAGAGAGAGAGATACAGTCAGAGACAGAGAGAAGGGGGAGGGCCCAGAACAGTCTCCACAGTTGCACATAACTGTTTTTTCCACATAGCTTCACACCACAGGTGGGCGGGGCTGCACAGGGCAGGAACTGGGCTGGGGTCCGGCCCCGGTGAGAACTGAACTGGGGGCACTCCCCAGCTCAGCATATGGGTCCACACGGGCCGGGGCCGGGATTCGATCCTCGGTCCCCGGGGCTGCAAAGTGAGCGCCTAACCCACTGAGCCATCCCGGCACCCCTGTGCTTGCATTTTTAAATGCATGTTGTTATTACCTTTCTTATAACTTTCATAGAAATGGTGGCATCACACTTTTTCCCTCAGGATCATCGTTCAGGTAATCAGATTTTCCTAGTTTTATTTGTTTACTTATCTCTAAATTAAAATGCTCATTTTCTAGATAGAAGAAAATTCAAAGCAGACCTGTCCTTGCATG
>PVKE010012747.1:0-37738 GCA_004027555.1 Craseonycteris thonglongyai
AGTTAGTTTGTATACATATTGCTTCAGGCCTGGATTCAGTCAACGCTCAACCATATCCTTGGTTCCTTTAGTGGAAACAATACTTAAAGACTTCAGCCTAGAATTTAGGAGTGCTTTAGGATTTGGGGAGTGGTTATTGCTACAGGTGTGATCATTGTTTTTTAGATTTCTTTTCATATACTGATCTTAAAAATACATATTTTTAAGAAATAAAGTATGCCATGGGTTCACACTGATATTTTAAAGTTAAATTCAGTACTACATAATATTCACTTATTTGATTTTATATTTGCATCTCTTTTCTTCTGTAGAACATTGTGTTTCCTAATAGCATAATTGCTCTTTTTCTCCATGCTCACTCATGCTCATGTGTGTATGTATGTGTGTGTGTGTGTGTGTGTGTATACTCGTATACATATTGGAAATGAACAAGAACTGCGAAAACAAGGGGGAAAACAGGCTATTTATTTAGGGTGTGCTATAGCAAAGGAGTCGGCCACCATCACTTCTCTTTGGCATAGGCTCAAGGGAAGTAAAGGGAGTGGGAAATTGTTAGAGTGGTTAAAAAAGAGAGAGAGGTCTTTAGTTCTCTAATTGGAGGTTGTCAGTGTGGGGAATATGAGTGGCAGGAAACGAACTACAGCACCAAGTGTGATTTGTCTGGGAAGCACATTTGGCTATCTCTGGTTGGTCTTCAGAAGAAGTAGGGACAGAAAATCGGGAAGCTGGCAGTCACTGACCAAGCCTTGACCATTCTTGGCTAATAGTTGCAGAGGTTGTGATTTGGCTTCCTAGGCTATTTGCTGAGGAGGTTGTAGTTGACTTTTATTGTCATATATGGTCTGTCCATTGTCTGTATATTTCACTTCTCAATATACAATAGACTCATTAACTGGCACCCTTGGGGATTCGTAGATGCTGGATAAGTTTAAGTGAACTCTCTGTTAGCAGCTGCTTGACAGTAATGGTTGCTTGAGTTCCAATTAACTTTGAGTCTACTGTATATATTTTTTTCAGATTAACAATAGCAATGTTATTATTAACATTATGATTACTAAAAATATATTTAAGGTATCTTATATAGTTAAATTTGTCTTTTGAGTATATCTCGCTAGGCATATAGTCAAAAGTATCTATTTAAAAGTCATCTTAAATAAGTTTCATGTGGTTATGCCCACAGCATGAAACATATTTTTATATTTTTTCAGTAATTTTTTTTCATATTTGTTTATTTTTAATTATCTTAAGATTGTGCATAAGTCTGGCTTTTATTGCTGTAACTTCCACTCTGTCTTCTGCTGCTATAGCTAATATTTTTTGTAACTAATTTTGTGACATGACATGCTTTCACTTTTTAAATATTAGAAACTACATAGACATATATATGTAAATATATGTTTATATAATATACATTCTTTCATAGATAAATGGTAATGTGCATTTATCGATTGAAAGAAAATTAAAATGGGATGACAGAAAAACATCCCACTCTTTCTTCTTTGTTTTTTACACTTAATATATCCTGAAGCTCACTCACTAGCAGTATATAAAGTTACTCATTTTTTAAATATATGGTGATGGAAGAAAATTTGACTGTGTGTGGTCAACACACAATGCAATATATAGATGATAGATTATAGAATTGAACATTTGAAACCTAAATAATTTTATCAACCAGTGCTACCGCAATATATTTGTTTTTTTAAAAAACTAATATTCTTATAGTTAGGGAACTATCCTTACTCCAAGGTTATTGATTCATCTGAATACTTTTAATTTGATTATTTTGTGGTTAGTTTATTTTAAAATAAAACTTGTTACTTATGGGCTAGGATACTACTTTACTAAGATGACCATTTATGCATAGTGAAATTTTCCTAAATGTATGTTAGTTTACTTTATACATAATCATTTGAAAATTAGCAAAATTGGTTATCCTTTGTATCTCTTTCTTCTAAGTTTAGAATGAGTCCTGGAGGAATTATCAGATAATTGATTGGTTGACCTACATGTGCAGTTGAGGGAGTTTTAAAGATTCTTTTCTGCTTACCACAAGAAAAGTCTCCTGAGATTCAAAACTTTAGACACATGCAGTTGTTTAATTTATCTTGCAGTTCTAAGTGTCACATAAAGTTCAAAACACAGATTATGGAGCCATTAAACTAAGGTCTAAGATGTTTTATCTTCCTAATGGGATAATACAGAGAATCTGGTTTGGAGTTTGATCTATAACCTTGTATAACATGCTTTAAATTTTTGTTTAGGCAGCTTGGAAGGGCTTTCTTTTGCGAAAGAAACTGACAGCAGCTCTAGAGACTATAAAGAATGAAGAATCTGATGAAGAATATGAAGAAATAAATTTAGATGATTTTACATTTGATGAAGTAAGTACCAACTCCAACATATAAAGGTTAGTCTTAAAATATTTTTAGTACACTAGATTGGAGTTAAACCAGTTTCTAATGTTTTTATTCTCGGAACACTGTTATAGATATTTTTTCAAATAACACTTGAAAAAGTATGTTTTTCATTTCTTGATTTTTTTACTTACACTACAAACTTGTACAATGTGTAAACATGATGATAAACTATTTACAAGAGTTCTTATGTACTCTTTGCCCAGATTTGGACATTTTATCAATTATCTTTATGAAATATACCTATGACCTTATTTACACCCTGTCCAAAAACCTTTAGTAGTTCTTTGTTGCCTGGAAAAGTGAGAACAACATCCTTAGTTTATTATTTATTCCACAGTAAAGCAGTCAATTATACGGAAGTATCCACCACTTTTTCCTTCTTGCTTTCATATGCTCTAATAAATTGAGCAACCTCTTACTGTGCAGAGCACTTGTCTTTTACATGCTTAGTTTTGCTCATCGGTTCCATCTTCTCTAGATAGTTAACATCCATGTAACCACCAGTCATATTAAGATATAGTGTATAAAAATTCCCAGAAGATGCCCTCATGCCTCCATGGTATTCATACCTCTATATTCATAGTTTTACCTACTTTTGAACTTCCCAGAAGTATAATCATAGAGCATATACACTACTTTCACATAATATTATTTCTGTGGGATTAATCTATGCAATTGAGTGAGCTATATATGTGGTCACTGTTTGGATTACCATGTTATATCTATTACTTGAATATACTACTTTTTAAAAATGGTATTCTAGCATTGGTAGATGATTTGTTGTTGAATTATTTCTAATATCACCTATTATGACTAAAGATGCTATTGATAGTCTTGTACATGTCTTTTGATGTGTGTATTCACGTTTCTTTTGGAAAGAGAGTTTCTGAGTCATAGCATTTACCTAAGCTGGGTGCTCCAGTTATGTCCCTAGGGTGGGTCGTGTGTGCGCTCCTGTTACAGTGGAGGCTTGATTGCTCTTTGCATATCAGTGGGAGGGGTTGACCCACAGGTTGACTGTTTGTGAGGACTGGCTGTGACTATGGTAGAGGAGCTCTTGTACACGTGCTGGCCCTATGGGACAGCTGTTGCTTCAATAGGACCCAGCTGCCTGTCGAGTCTGCCCTTTGAGTGTGTCATTTATGGAGGTGCTTAAGTGATGCTCTGGTATGGAATGGAACTGGCCACTGGGTGTGTTGGTTCTAGAGCCTCTTGGGAGGGAATCTGATGCAGGCCAAGGTCAGTCACTGCCTGTGCTCTACCTGCAGTCGCTTGGTCTGAGCTACAAAGTGATCTGTGGATAGTTGCCACTTGTGCTGGTCTTGCAATTGCCTGAGAGAGGCTGAACTGTGAACTGAAATCAACTGCCACTAGTGCAGGGCTTGAGGCTGCTTAGCAAGAGGTACAGGGCACACCAAGGCCGGATGCTGCTTGTTTGAGCTTTGTGAACCTTTGAGAGATTTTGAGAAAGTCCACGGCATAAGCCAATACAGGTCGTTTGTATGGAAAAGCCACTGGAAACAACTTGAATGGGCCCACAAGTTAAGGGAGTGGGGGATGTCTAATGGAATGAGCAGGGTGTAGCAAACAGTATTATCCAGGTTGATGGAGATTTAGATATGGTGCCCACTGGATGGTGGGAGGGCTCAACAAAGGAACACTGTCTTCTGCCAACACCTCTGTCTGGAAGAGAGCTGCCCCTACAGCCCTTGCCCGGAAGCTGGACAATTTAGTTCTCCTTTGTATGTTTCTAGCACCTTTCAAGATACTGCCCCAATGCTGGAGCTCAGAGCAAGTGAGTCTGTCAGCAAGTAATGTGTCTACTGACCCTTTAAGAGGAATACCTGGGACTCCAGCAACCCTCTATTTCACTCAGCCACAATCTCCACTGGTTTTCACAGTCAGGCGATATAGGGACTTCTCTCCCCAGCATTGGAAGTCTGGCATGGAGTTGAAACCCCTCACTCCTCAAGGGGGACCTTTATAACCCAGATATCCCTCCCAATTTTTACCTGCCACACATAGGTATAGGACCAGCCCTTTTCACATCTCCACCACTCCTACCAGTCTTGATCTGGCTTCTTCTAACAAAGTGTTCATAATATTTATGTACTTAGTTACAGGACTTCTGTTTAGGCAGACATCAGGCGATTCTCAGTGATGGTTATTCTCTAGTTTAGTTGTAATTTTTGATGCTGTCACGGATGGAGGTGAGCAGAGTGTTTACCTACTTTTCCATCTTGTGGGCAAGGCTGAACATACTAAGATGATTCTTTCAGAGCTTTTCTCAGTTGATTGTAGCATCTTGATCACTTGTGAGTTTATTTCATTGACTGTATATCTTTTGTATTTTGAGTCAGTTGATTCTCTTTCTTAGTGTGTGATCTTTGAATGTTTATCAGACATATATGTATAAGGTGTGATGACCCTGGGATGAACTTTTCTTTCTCTAACAAAAATTTAACAATATTCTGGCAGGCAGATATTGTAGTCAGAGATCCTTTTAAGGCTTCAAGCTTCATTAGGGCTGGTCTGTTTCTGGTTTCTCTTAAGGTTATACCAATATGGTATCTAAAGGGAAAGTGAGATGTTTACCAAATTACTTTCATTTTGATCCTGAATTCTAACCCCTTTCTCCAAAGCATCAAATAATTGAATAAATTTCTTCTTAGCTTTTTAGCACCCTAGCTGTTGCTATTGCATTTTGATAGTAGGTATCTCTCCTACACATGTACTACTTTGAATTGGCAAGCACATGAAGGGAAATTTTATACTTGATTACCGGTATGTTTGTATTTCTGTGGTTCTCTACTCCTGTGGATCTTGTTTCTTCGATCCTTGCTTCCTCGGCATCCCTGCACTTTAACCTCTGGTTCTTCATCCCAGTGACATTTCTACAAGTGGGCCTCAGATTACTGTTTGGCTTCTCATTTCTGTTGAAAATATTGGGAATTTCCCTGAAGGAAAATGTGAAGGCAAATATAGGGTTTTCATTAACATGCAGTTCAACCCTCTGGGATCTTCGCTCTTCAACTTCTGACTGCTTTATGCTTTGATTGCTCTTGAGTGCCTTCAGCTCTTTTTTTATTTTTTTAATCTAGTATTTATAGGCATCCTTGGGATGATCTTAATTATGATTAAAACTAAGACAGAATGAAATGTTTATAAGTGAATATTTCAAGTCAATGATTATCTTAAATGCTCCAAGCATTGTTTTCACCACAGTGAACAAGAGAGATAAGATTCCTGATCTCACAGAGTTTACATCTAACTTGGGATTACAGGGAATGAATATATAAATATATTGACCACTGTAAAATATTGAAAATTACTATAAAAACAATGAGGTTTAAGGATCAGAGCATAGTATATAATTGGACATCAGGGAATACCTGCTTAAGGTATAATATTTTAACATTGATATGAAAATAAAGCAAAGGAATAGCCATAGGGTAATATTTCTCTGGGCTAAGTATAAGACAAATATGGAAGTATTGAAACAGGGACTCCCTTAATAGATTAAATGCTTCTTTGAACAATTCACCATCCTGGAAAGGTTTTTTCTTCTTTGCGAGCATGTGAGAAATTTTGAAAGAAGCAATGGTTGCCTTTTTAGGTTTATCCACATGTCTAGTGAAAACAGTCTGTTGAGTAGTTAAACTTAATTTTAGTTGATTTATTTATTTTCTTTCTTACTTCAGATTTTTTTTTTATATATATTTTATTTATTTATTTATTTTGACAGAGGAGAGAGAGAGAGAGAGAGATACAGAGACAGAGAGAGAACTGAACTAGGGGAGCTCCCAGTTCAGCATATGGTTCCGCACGGGCCGGGGCCGGGATTCGATCCTCGGTCCCCGGCGCTGCAAAGTGAGCGCCTAACCCACTGAGCCATCCCGGCTTCCCCCTTACTTCAGATTTAAGTGGATAATTCGTATCAAAAGTGGTATGACTTGTCTGAAAGTGACGTTCAACATTATATTTTTTCAGCACTGCAATACTACTGCCACACAACAGGCAAACACATTTACCTTTTAAATTAATGAAACAATAGGATTCCTCCCAGTCTGTGTTAAAATTATAGGTTTGTTTTCTCTTATTTGGTCTACTCATTTTAGGACTAAAAAAATAAAAATAGTTATAGAACTACAATATCATATCCAATTGCCACCATAATAATAGATTACCTACCTCGCTTTTAGTTCATTTAAAATTGAATATATCAAAACACTGTGATCCTAGCTAACTGTCACGATCCGATCAGTCCAGCAACCGCAATCAAAATGGCAACTTCGCGTCTCCCGGTTGGGTGGAGGAGAGTTTAAAGAGTGCAGCGGCTAAACAAGACGTGACATGTACAAAGGAGAAAGCTAGGGAAGAACTTATACATATGATATCGCAAACATACCAACGAATATAATGAACTTGTATAGATACTCAAACAATATTTTAAAATTCTAACAAATGTATAAAAATAAATTATAGTTTTACTTAGTGTTTATGAAAAACTTCTGATGCAGTCAAATAATGGTGGGCACACACAAATCGGGCCATGGCGCCCGCGGGCACGGGGTTGGGAATCCCTGGTCTACTTCATGGGATGACAGAGAATGAGGGTAAAGAAAATATCCAGAGATAGTTTACATTGAGGTGCAAGATCTGTACTCTGTCTATTCTTTCAGGCTGTCCCCTGCTGTCATGATAGACTTCTCAGGTAAGTCAAGTAAAATGATTATCAGATTATAGTTCACAACTTGCTGGAAGGGGGTGGCAGACCCAGCAATACATTAAATTTAAGGTGCTTGCAGCAGTTTGGCAGAGCCCTACAGTGATAATTTTCTTACAGAAAAAGGCTTCATGAGTGGTCCTGAAGGATGAAAGATCATTAATATTCCTCCGTTCCCTATACTACTCAGGTCTAAGCTATTCCCTTCAAAGTGGCTGTTCTCCAGCTACCGTCTCAAAATTAGAGTGTTCCATTTCCTTTAGCTATCACTTTACATTTTCTCCTAATCATTCCCTACTCATCTAGACCTCTCATCTGGAAGGGTTGTGAACAAGAGGAGCAAGTACAGTTTTATAAACTGAACCAGGATGAAGTTTGTATATTCTAAGCCTCCTTTGGCCAGGCTGCATCATGGGACTGTGCCAGTCATGTTGGTCTGGGACTTCCTGTTAGGGAAAATAAATATCCATTATGCACAGGATAGAATCCTGTGTTGTCAAAATAGATCTGTATTACCTTCCGTGTATTTTTTCCTGATCATTACTTAGGAAATAGCAACAGGATTTAAACCCTTTCTGGGGAGAGCCACATTAACTGATTTAACTACCTTATTCATTTGTGGATGGGCAGAAGGCTGTGAGAGTGGTAGGGCCAGACTATTTATTAGTTCGTTGTTGAGTAGCTTTTGTGAAAAAAGAAATGCACAGAACCATCATATTCCAATGGTTCAAAAAACTGAAAAAGTATGCCAAGTTTCAAGGGCCACAGTTATAAGGCCTAAGTCAGCTGATACATAGCCTGGAAAGTTATCAACAGTGGTAACATATGGAAGGTATAATGTAGTCAACTTTCCAAGATCCAGTAGAGGTAAGGATCCATGGGAACCCCATCCACCGTAAGACAAAAAGGAAATTTTGCAGAAGTCCCAAGTCTGGCACACATGGGTTCCACATCAGAAACACATCAGGCCCAATCAATGAGCTGATTCTAGTCCTCTCATCAGGAAACAGACCCTTGCCCAGAACAGAGTGTCTTTAGTCAACAAGCCTGTAGTGTCTACAGGGCAGATCAAACTGTGAGGCCATTGGCTACAAGATTCAGTTGAATTTCAGCTCAGCTGAACCATCCCTGAACCAGGCCCAATCATTTAGGAGAATCAGAGTGAACCAAGGTCCCTCCAACCTAATATCTTTGGATCAGGCCATGGAATAGAGATAAAATTTCCCTGAGAACTAGAGTTCCCACTTTTTCATCTGAAACCAAGAAGCCACTTGGGCCAGGTTGGCTTCATTTTGACAAATGAGGCTTTGGGAGGCCTTCATTGTTAGTCACTGAATCTGAGTTGTTCCACCCCAAATGGGAAATATCAAGCCAGAGAGTCACAAGGCTTCCATGGGACAGTCATTTAGTTTCTAACATAATCCAGTAGGAAGGTAATAGTTGGTTTCTAATACCTGGTATCTGTCAGAAAGGCCACAAATCCAAAATCACAAAGATGCCTCCAGGTGGAAGCCAGAGGCTCCAATTGGCAAAACTGTCAGTCATGGAGACTTGGATTATCTCCACTACTGAAAGTGTTCAGTAAGGTGTTGTCCTTTCTTGTGGTAAAGGACTGAAGAGACAGGAGTTTTTCCTTGCCTACCAGAGAGACTGAACATTGTACATTCTTCCACATAGTCAAATCCCAAGAAACTACTTGATGAGCAGGCCTCAGAATGCAGGCCCCAGAATTTTGTTCTGTTTTATTAGCCTAAATGCAGAGGTGTGTGATAATTTTTACCATAATCAAGACAGTTGAAACTAAGTATTTTTTAAATTGAGATATAATTCACATACAACCAACAAGATATTGTCTAGATATTGAAAGCTTTGGGCATTGGCGTGAAGAGGTATTCACACTAAATCCTGACCCAGTAGTTGTCCCACAGGTGACCAATCACAAGAGAATTCATCATACTGTGCTTCCCTGCCTTCAACTTTCCTCTCTTGGGATAATCCCCTTTGGCACTTAGGGATAGAAAAGTAAAACATGAAATAGGTCAATTTCTATTTTATATTTATAAACAACAAGATACTGAATTAGCTCAAAGGACCCACAGATCATGTTAGCTCTTTCCTCCATTGTGAATCTTGTCCAAACCCCAGTGGTTGAATTAGTGTGCCCCATATCCGACGAGTCTGGGCAACACAGTGCCCTTATAGGGTGAAACATTACCTTTTGTCTTCCCAGGCTATTAGCTATACAGAGATCCTGGAAAAGATTGTTTGGAAAAAAAGCTGTCTTGAAACATGCACAAATGTGGGAGAACCATGGAGAACTATCTCCCAACATCCAGGACCTATTATGCACTATTCATAATGAACCTCTGAAACAGTGATAAATAAGACATTTTCTTGGTCTTTGAGTCCACAATGCATATAAAAGAATTATTTTAGCAGAAGTTTCAATGAGCCTAGTTCTCAATTTCCTTTGTGGGAAATATTTGCCACTTTGTCATGAAATATCTATTGATACAATAAAATTAAAATTAAATTATAGGCATATTGAGTCTAATGTAGCGTCATGATCTACATTGGCACTTTTAATTTGCACCTTTTAAATTATAAAGTGAGTTGTATAAAATTGATATTTATACTTATTAATTTAACAGTTCATTTTCTACTTTATGCTCTTTAGAAGCCAATACACAAAGAATCAATAAAATTGTCTTTAAATTTAAACAACCAAATTCTTTAATTAGACCCTAAAGACAGAGAAGATGTGAAAGCTAAAATATTATAAATACAGAAAACCACAACAGTCAAATTTGGATTTGATTTTTGCTTCAGACCAAAGTCAAATTTAATGCGTATACAGATGTGATTTCAGAGGAGACAAAATGTATTAAATTGGGCAACTTGCAGCTCTAGAGTTAATGCTTGATCACTATCTTAAATTAACTTCACCGATTATTATATATTTTATAGTACATTATGAGAAAAGAAACACACAAAGCCTAAAGTATAGGCAAAGGAAGAGACTAAAGGAAAGTGATATGCTTGGCTTAGTGAAAAGAGACACTCGTGGACTATAACAGCAGTCTTCAGCAATAGGACCAGCTACGTTTTTGCATTGACGATGAAGGAGAGGATTTAGAAAGTTAGATTTGTGATTCAGAATGAGCTGAGGTTCCAAACTATAAAGATTTTGAGAGCCTGCAAAAGTTAAGAAGTGTTAGAAAATTGCAGGAGGTAGGGGGACAGATGGTAAGAGTTAACTTGGGCAGAGCAAGAGAAAAGACTTGGAGCCAGATAGGGGATCGTGAAGAGAGTAGAAAAAAATCAAGTCGTGGCTTTTAGAATTTCTAGGACTTGTGCAACTCTCTGACTTAGGGCTTAGGGCAAATGTGATTCTAGTGTCATGTGCCAAGTGAAAGGATTACACTAGATGGAATGAAAATGTTTACATGTACATATACAAATAACTGAATTGTTATTTGCAGCTCCTCTTTCTGATAGCCTTATTTTCTGTCTCTCAAAGTTTGATTATAGAATAATGATTTCTTCTCAAAAGCCAGATGTACGTATATCTGATCAAAGACTCAATTGTGAACACACAGTTGCAAATTTATCTAAGTTCAAGTTCATTTTATAGGTTTGATAATAGCACTGTAGTAACCAGAAAGCTTTCCACATCCTTGGTAAATTCAAGAATATCTGAACAGAAGGTTTTCTTAAGCAACAACTGACATTTGTATAAATATCCAGTGCTAACCATGATGTATTAATATACATTTTTAAAACAGTAGTATATTTATAACCTTGGCCAATTCCTCCTGACATTTTGAGATTTTTTTTCCCCTCAACATACTAGGTACTGCCAGTATACTTGATATTAATAAGCTTGAACTCATACAAATCATTAGTTTTGGTAACACTATTTGGCTATGGTTATATAATTACTAAAAAGTTTCTTTAGTAATTTATATTAAATATTTTCTATGCTTCTACAAGATTTTTAATGAATAGCCTAATCTTTAACGTCTAGCTTCCTAAAGAGGAAAAATGGAAAAATGCAGGGGCAGGGAGGACACCAGCCCTTTAAATCCCCTGGAAATCACTTAGCTGGTAGGGCAGAGGCATACAACAATGAGGAGATGCCGCAACAAAGGCTCTTTGCACCTCTTTGCACCTCTGTAATCAGAAGCAGCAATCAGCGATTAGAGAGCACAGATTCTCCAATATTTGGAGCACAGAGTCCTCATTGTCAACCCTGACTCCCTACAAGCTGTGTGCACATGATTTCAGAAGCATGAACAGCTGCCTGCCTAGGGGTGGGGGAGTGAAAGATAGATTGCTGCTACTGTGCTAAGAGCTGAAATTGACCAAAATTAACCACAATTTACCATTTGATTCTTTCCCCTGGAAGTTAGAAGCCTTCAGTAGGCTCCGGAGTTCCAAATACAGTAGTTACTTCTGACAGATTCTGCCTGTGCAATTGTGGTCTAGGTTGAGAGACAGTTCTTGGTGCTTCCTACTCTATCTACCATTATCCCAGAATCCTCTGGATTGTTGCCTTTTATAATATTGTGCCTGCGTCTTCACAGCACCCTTTCACTTTAGCGGTTTCACCACATGAGAATATTAATTTCATGATAGCTGATATGCTTTAGTCCTTGATCTTTCCTGAGATAGATGTGGTTTCTCCTTTATTTGTTATACAAAAGAAAAAAATAAAAATTCGAGAACTGAATGTCGTTTGTGATTTTGTATCAGATAGCATTCTTAAACCAGGTATAACTGGTAGATAGCTGCAATATATGTGTTAATAATCTGGGCCTAGAAGGCATTAGAAAATGTACTTAACAACTAAGTAGTGATATCCCAACGAATCTTCATGTAATATAAAATTGATTAGGGTTTCTAAGATTAAACTTTATAAGTCTGTCATTGCACTGCTAGCTTGTAGTCAGGATGCCTTCATCTTACTTTCCTAATGGTCCTTCAAAGTGAAGAAACATTGAAATTATATAAATGGAAAATTACATTGAAATCTCCTCAGAATATAATCATTCTAGTTTTTAAATTATAAATATGTTGGATCATTTTAGAACCTTTAAAAATAAACTCATTTATTGGTATTCTGGTCATTCTTTTTTCATAAAGAGTCATAAAATCATACTTGTAGAGCCAGGAAAATTTATTCTAAATCATATTAGATAATCCAAGCAAATAAAATTTAGATAATTATGTCCTCAATTGTACAATCTTGCATAACTACTATACTTCTGTTATAGAAAGATAAAATAAAATTGGAAATACATAAATAGAGATGTTTTAAGATAAAGAGTGAAGGAATTTAAATTAGGCTCTTTACCAAATTTATGTTTATATTTTTATCATTCCAACACTTGAATTAGAGAATATAGTATTAAGACTCATGTTTCTTATATTGCCATAAAATTATTTTTTCCACCTGTTAAGAAAGTTTGTGAAATTTGGGGGGAAAATAAGTAAAAGCTATCTTACAGACAGTGTTCATAAAAAAATTAATACTGATGTGTTAATATTTTAAAATTCCAATAGTGAGGTTTAATGGAAAATATTATAATTTATATTATAAAGAGCTAATAGGTTTTTGCCCTCAATTACCTGTAGAGTTGGCTCAGATTCATCACTATCAAACAGTTAAATACACTAAGCAATTCTCACCTTTTATATTTTAGGGCACTTGAGTACTCGAGTTCTCACATTATACTACTAGGGATAAAAAAAAAATTTCTTACCTCGTTTTTTTAAGAATGATTGCATTAAACAGATGCACAACATTTCATAATAGCAAGTAGCAAATTTTCCTGTAAATAAAAATTCTGATATACTTTCCTAAATTTTGTAGTATATAAGACAATTTAAAGTCTCCTTGTAAAAGTTATGCAAACTAAATTATGCACATTAATGTTTTATTTGTGCAGGCTGCCTTAGAAAAAGAATGGCTAGATTTAGATGTCGCCTGCTTCCCTTCACAAACACGGCTTCTCCCAAACCAGCTGCACTGGCCAAAGGTAACATGTCATGGAAACCTCTTAGTGCTCACTCTTTGCTCATTTTTTAAGGTTATTCTATGCTGCAGTGATTAATAATACAATTTATTGACTTGAAAAACATAATTACTTTTAGAAGCCTCTGACTTCCTCCTCATCCCCAGATGTAATTATTCATGTAGCTTTTCTTTCATTTGCTCCTAATTTTTTTCTTTATTTTGGATTTCTTTCAACACTTTATTTCACAGTAGCAAAAAAAAAAAAAATGATACACTTCAGCTGCATATTTGGCAGTAGACTAAAATCACTAGTTGAAAGCACTTTAAAAATATAAAAAATATGCATTAAGAGAGTAACAGCTGAAGATTTTCAGTCAGAGGTCAATGGACTGCAATATCTGCTATTTATTTGGTAATCTTTGAAGTTTTTGTTTCCTGAGATTTTGTAAGATCTTTGCAATTAATCATTTTGTATATGCAAACTATAACGAAGAGCATATTTTTTGCCACTGCAACAAAAGACATTTATATGTGTATTTCATCAATTTCATTTTATTATCATTTTCAATTTTTATGAGTTTCCTTTAGGAGGCTACTTTATACTATACATGTAATATGATATAAATGCTAGAATTTTTCATTTTATTTATGTATATTTATGTACTTATATTTTTCTGATAAGTTCTCTGGAACCTTAAACAATGATGATAGTTCACGTAATTTACCAAGTCATCCAGCTCAAGCATGGCTATGTAATGAGAAAGAAAATCTG
Source organism: Craseonycteris thonglongyai (assembly GCA_004027555.1). Taxonomy (NCBI): domain Eukaryota; kingdom Metazoa; phylum Chordata; class Mammalia; order Chiroptera; family Craseonycteridae; genus Craseonycteris; species Craseonycteris thonglongyai. The sequence continues at coordinate 13,938 of PVKE010012747.1, forward strand.
TTTTCATCGGAACACATGCAATTTAGTGGCAGGTAAGCTGAATTCCTCTTTTAGAGGATCACCTATGAATGAAATACTTATGAAGAATATTATACTCCTTACAAAAGTAGTAAAAGAGTGAGAATAGGACCAAATCTTACTTGTTTTTGGTGATAAAAGAATTTAACTAGTGTTAAAATATGATTTTATGTATTTTTCAGTGTAAGAAAAATATGTAAGGTAGATTCAGCCGAACAACTACAAAACTTAAATGTCAGTAAAATAATGTAATTAATTGTTGTAAACAAGTAGACTTAAATAGTCCTATATAGGTAGAGATAAGGACTGGAATAAAAATTCCAGGGCTGCATTTCTTTCGACAAAAGGATTGAAATATGCTTCAAGTAATTGAAATGTAAACATTTTAAATTAATGGCAGACATTTATTGCTTTTCAAGATAAAGCTTTTTGGAACTTAAATGGATTTTATTTTCAAGTTTGAGACAACATAAAAATGCGTGTAGTTAAAGAGTGCTGACATACTTACATTGATTCAGTTGTGTGGTTTTTTTCCTATTGCCAGATCAGTAAATAGAACTGTATCCCAGACACCTGAATCAAAGACCAGCAGAAAGAGTTTGTGGAAGTCTGAAAAAGAAGAAAAAATTTCAGAAGAATGGTATGTGATCTATTTTATACTAAAATATTGAGAGACTTTAAAAACAGACATTTAAATGTCCAAGACAGATACTTTTCAAGATTTCATACTTTTATTTGTTTTTAAGAAACTATGTATCAGTTAAATTACATATTCTTAAATGGGAATCCACATTTGTTTTCATATAATTCAGACATGTATGTTTATATGTATATGCATATATAGATATGATCTTAATATTTGTTTTGCATTTATTAAATTTAATATTTTACTAGGGGCTTTAAAGACATTTCTACTGCTCAGCAAATGCTGAAGAGAGCACAGAAAATGAAGTCAAAGAAATTAAGGAAAAAATTAGGTGGGTAATCAGTGCTCTTTGAATAATAACTGTATATTTGGTATTGAAGATGCATTCTTTTAAAATATCTTTTACCAAATTGTATTTAATAAGAACAGAAATGAAATGCACAGATAAGGTAATAATTTCAAAAACAAACAAACAAAAAAACTTAGAGAAAATTATGTTATTACCTAAATAATGTTATCCCCTAAAATGCTATTTTCACTTTTCCCCTGTTTCTTATCTACTTTGCTATTGAGTATACTATCTACCTCACTCTGGAAATTACGCAGTAGTTTATTTTTAAGTTGGTTTATTTTAGCAAAAGTTGGTTCTAAAGAGTGTCTGCTTCATGTGCTTATTCCTTTGTGTGTTTTTAAATTGCTTGTTTATTCAATGAACTATTTATATAAGTTTATCAATTCCATGAGTATTAGATAAGAAAACTTCACAACTTGACACTTTGGAAAAGGAGCACAGTAGTAATATGTTTCTTTCATGGTCACATAGAACTTGGAAAATGTTCAAAGGCATCTTTTCTTCTATCTGAATTGCCGGGCTATTCTTGAAACTATTTTTCTTTCTTTGGATCCCTTTAATCATTTTAGTATACTTACTTAATAAGTGGAGTATTTTTAAGCATCAGGGCAAGAAATTAGCAGGTTATTATGACTTTATGTCTATTAATGAAACTATAATTATTTGCATATTGCATATAACTTTGCATTTACTCATAACTTTGTATTTACTCATGGAGTCAGAAGCTTTAATATAAGTACAATGACTATTTTAAAACAATCCCAAGTTTCTCTTTCTCATCATTCCCTTTTATAAAGATCTTAATGTCAATGAAATATTTACATAAAAGTATCAATCCTGAGGAGAGCAATGAATCTATATTTATTCTATAGTTCTAGCTTAGATAAGCATACAGAAGGTTAATTTTTCTCTTTATTAGTTTTTTTATTTATTATTTTAAATTATTAGTTCAAAAGAATTCTAAGAAATATATGCTGTATATTTAATTAAAAAAGAAAAATAACCAAAACATTTTTGGATTCCAAGGAATAACTGATATTTGTTGGCACTGCATTTATGAGCCATTGATAAAGTACTGATGATTCATTTTTATATTCACAAATGTTCAACTCTCATTTGTTGGTATTAGTATAGTGATAGCCTAATTTTATCTTTTGTCTTTTTGAGATAATTCGTATTTTTGTTGCATACTGAACGATTGTAAGGTTTAAGGTATTGACATATTAAGCATTTTTAAAGAAAATGTAAATATAGGCTCTGTTTATCAACTTACTTTGTGCCTCCCACACTCTTATTTTATAAGCTATTAAAGTTTATCATGGTGGTTTATACTGCAAGGTGGTTATACTAAAGTTTGTACCACAAGGTGGTTAGCCAGAGAAATAGTAACAATAGTGAGACTCACAGTCATGGGATACTGGAATCCAAAGAGTAAATTTGATCAACTTCTTTATTGTTTTGACATATATTCCTATTCCTCTTCAACAGTATCATCAAATACTGTTTAAATAGCTATTTTGAGAATAATAAAAGTTTCTGGGGCAAGTTCGAATATCAGAAATAGCTAAGACCTGATTTAGCCAATATTTAACAAAAAATTATTACTTATTTATGTTCAATATTTTATTCTTTTATTTTTTAAAGATATTTACATTATTTGCATAGTCTCTAGTAGTGAAGCTAAGGAAAAGGTTATTTTGTTAGAACCAGTCTCTGGAAATATATTAGTCTTTCTTGCTAATCCTTGTGAGTGATTTTTTTTTTTTTATGTTGGGTACATATTTAATAAATGAGCATAGTAAATATTAAATCTGAGGAAAAGTTTCAACAAGGAATATATGCTCATACATAAAAGTCATTGATTTAATGACCACAAATTATATATAATTATTGTCAGGCAAAAATTAAACCTCTTTTTATCTGTCACAAGGGGGCATGGTAGGGTAAAAAATAAAAAATTACAACCAGACATTAAGTTAACAACCACATCTAAAATTTAACGTTTTGACAGTGGTCATTAAACATGAACTGTTAGGTAAAAAATCCAAAATGGCAACCATATAATTTTTATGGGGATCTTCACTCTAATTACATGACTATAAGCCCAATTGCATTCTTATTACTGTATTAGATTCTGTCTCTCTGTTAAGCTTCTTTTTTTTTTTTTTGGCTTTTTGTTTTCTCAAACTACTAATAGATTAATGACATAAAAGCCATTTTTCTCTAAAATTTGAATTCTGAAATGTAAAACTTCATGAAAACCTTTAAATTGTCCTCCCTCTGTTTCTCTACTCCTCCTTCACAACAGGGATACAAAATAGAAATATTCGAGGTAAAAGTAAAGATGAAAAGCATGAACATCAGTGAGAGCTTCTTCAGTTCTGATGCTTTAATCTTCTAGGTTGACAATGTAGCACATATGTCATTTTGTATCTGTGAGCAAATTATTTTAGACTGTGTAACTTGGGTTTTCTTCTTACAGAATAAAGCATTTTCTAGTACATTTCCAGTTATCTAATGCAATCAGCCTGTGAGATGCTATTAACTTTTTTTGTGTCTGCCTAAAATAATAGCCATAATTTAAAAATTTTACTCACTAGTAAATTAAAATAATATTTTGAATATTTAAATTCTGTTGAAATTTACTAAAAATTTTCCCATGGCCATATCTCTTACGTGGACAGCTGGCCAAATTGAAATTTCAAGCCACCAGAGGGCAACATTGTCCATAAAACTACTGTAGACCTACCAGCTCTGTAGGGGTAGGGAGAGTGGCAGGTGGGGATTCAAAGAATAGAAACTTTTTATTTTAAATGGAACCAGTTACACCCTACACTCTAACAAAGCAGTAATCCTCAAGGAGGTGGAGTGTAAATGCAGGGACTATAGAAACTTCCATTCAAATTTCTGCCACGAAAAACCTGTAAGTTGCTCCTTTTTGTTTCTCTATATATTACCCAAGGAATATGAACCAATAATACTTGATTTATGATGACAGTGAAATAGGTCAAAAGGTATGGGATCAATTACTTAAAGCAGTAAGAATACCACTGAGGACATTGGTTACCACTGATTAATGAAGAAACCAGGGCTGAGGAACCATGCATTGTGGGCAGCCATCAAGGGAGACTTCATATTGATGACTTGTATTGGGATAAATGAGCCCATCTGCTTAAAAAAAAGCAGGAGGACAATGGAGGAGATGAAAGAGAAATTGATTGGAAGCTACAGGAGGAAATCTAAAATTGTGAGGAGTTAACCATGATTTACTCAGTTTGGGTTTGAGTTCTGATTGTTGTTATTCCTAGTAAGTTGTTGCTATTTCCCTCATGGTGAACATAAGCAAGAACCAGTAATAACCAGTCTTGTTCTGGAGGGATGGGGGCTATTTGTTTTTGTTTTTGTTTTTTGTCATTCACAGAAGGAATTTAAGAATGTAGTGATCTGCATTTTAAATTAAAGTTTAGTACTACTGTAAAGCACATCACACTTAGGTGAGAGTTGCTGATTCATTAAAATATGAAAGTCAATAACTTAATGGTAATGAGCATAACTATGGTAGCAAGACTGAGATGACTGAGGTGGGAAAGAGAGTGAGTGACTGGTTTTGATGTGGAGCACTCCTCAGAGAATGAATTCTGAGTGTAGGGATTTTGGCGGAGGGCAAATGGTAAGAAGCTTAAGGGCTAAGATTATAAGGATGAAGACATAATGTGGCTTTCTAACATCATATTTATTCATTTCAAATTTCCTAATTAGAGAAGGGCAAAATCAGGATGAAGCAACAAGATTAATTTGGTTAGATATGTAGAGCCATAACCAGGGATAAGAATCATTTTGCAGATGTTAACACCTAGCACGGTATCAGGTATGTGTTAAGCGTCCAGTATTTACTGATTTTATTTCAATAAAGAAAATAGCTGGAGGTTGTTGGTAACATTTAGGCATAGCCAAGAATCAAGCCAGCTCTGGGGGGGTCAGGGGGAGTCTAACTTTTTATTGTGAATTAAGCAGTTCATGAGCTACAGCAAAGAGTTCAGGTTGCAAAATGATAAAGTAACTAAGGAATGTTACAGGGGAAGGATCAAAAGGGAACAGAATAGACAAAGCTCTGGTAAAATAAAGTTTATTGATGATTTGTTTTGTTTACCTCGATGATTTCATAAAAGAATTTGCAAAAATTTTGATCAAATGTCACTTTGTGGTGCTGTCAGCAAAGCACAATTGGGGAAGCCGGGATGGCTCAGTGGGTTAAGTGCTCACTTTGCAGCCCCGGGACGAGGATCGAATCCCAGCCCCGGCCCATGCGGACCCATATGCTGAGCTGGGGAGTGCCCCCAGTTCAGTTCTCACCGCAGCGAGACCCCAGCCCAGTTCCTGCCCTATGCAGCCCACCCACCTGTGGAATGAAACTATGTGGAAAAACCAATGATGTGCAACTATGGAGACTGTTCTGTGCCCTCCCCCTTCTCTCTGTCTGTCTGTCTGTCTGTCTGTCTGTCTGTCTCTCTCTCTCTCTCTCTCTCTCTCTTTTTCTCTCTGTCAAAAACAATAAAAATAAATCTTAAAAAATAACAAAAAACAAAGCACAGTAAAACCCATTTGACTATGTGATCCTTGCGGACCAAGACTACTTGTTCCCCACTGAATTTGCAGAAGCTAATGCCATGCCTGGTATATGGTTGATGTTCAGTAATAACTATTAAACAAATCAGCAACAAATTAGATAAAAGTCACTAAATATATTTTACAGTGTGTATATAAGTTTGTGTACATATATTATAGTAGTATATTTTAAATACATGGTTATATTTGGGAAGGCAAATTAAATTAGTAAATAATACTCCTTATGAGATGGTAAAATATAACTCGTCATTCAATCTTTAATGTACAACTTGTTTGACAGTGCTGTTGTTCTTGGCACATACAGAAAATGGATATTAACCAGATTTTTATGTATGATGTTAATAAGAGAAAGATAAACCAGTGAGTGAAGGTTAGGATTATAGAAGTTGAGAAAGGATTAACAGAGAAGGAAATAATTTTCAGGATATTTTAATGCCTACTAAATAAAATTCTGGTACTTAAATGAGATAATGGATATCAAGTAAAGTGCAGAGCCACATGCTAATAGAAACTCAGTTTACTTACGGGTTTCTTTAAATATTTTATAAAGATATAATTAAAACCTATTTTCCAGTCACTGGGTAAGTCATACAAAGACTTAAAAAAAAAAAAAAAAAAAAGGCTGCAAGATGTGCTATTGATGATCTCAGGGAGACTGATTTAATGTACAAACCTGACTTTACAATGCAAGAAAAAGGGTGTCACAGGCTGTATTCCATATCTCCAGACTTTCTTACTCAATGATGTGGTTTTTGAGGGTCAGAATAGTGTCTTATTCATGGTGGTACCTTCAGGGAATGGTAAAAATTAAGTGATTAAATTACCCATGTAGGATAACTATGTTCCTTGATTATCATTATCCTTTTGCAATTTGAATTGATTTAAGTTTTAAATCAACTGAAGGTGATATAATTAGAATATTTTGAAATAAAGGGATATTGAACATGTGGCATTGTTTATTTTGTGAGTAAATTGAGCTAGACAATTCTGAAATATTTTATATGTACTAGCTTATTTAATCTTGATGATAGTATAAGGAAAGTGCTATTGTTAACATTTCACATAACAAGAAATCAAGTCATAGATTGTTACTTGTTGAATGAGTGCCATAGAACTTATGAAAGATCCATAGATTTTATTCTATGTGCTATATTGAATAAAACATAATTGATTATGGATCCATTGTTGTAATTTCTATATATCCCACCTTATTCTATGAAGTATTTAATATTATTTAAGAATATAAGTTAGAAACATTATTGTTTATGTATTTATTTACTAGCTGTCATTATTTGAGCACTTACACTGAAGGAGGCACAAGTCTTGATGCTTTACACACATGATCTCATTAAATCTCACAGTAATATTTCAAAGTCAATATTATTTCTGTTGGACAGAGGAAGGGGCAAGAAGGTGAGAGCAATTTGTCCAGACTCATACAATTAGTATAAATTGGAGCTTAGATCTAATCCAGGACATCAGTTTAGTTGTAATGTCCTTGCTCAGGAAATGCATATTCAAATAGAAAGGGAAGAAAATCAGGAAAATGTGAGGAAAGATGGGCAGGTTATATATAATAAGGTATCATTACAGTGTGTAGGCCCATGGTAGTCAGTCTTCCCTGACTGACTATTGCTCCTTTTTGCTAATATATTTTTTGAAAATAACTTAAATGTGTTATTCTATTAAATATATATATAAGGTGGTTTTATTATTCTTATTGATAATTCACATTGAACACATATAGAAGTACCCAACTCTTATAATACCTTAAGTGACATGTAATTATGAGATGTGTCAAATATTGGCCTATATTTTCCCTAATCTTTAGAAATATAATCTCTTACGGTATGTATACCATGCTTAGTAAGGATAAATTATTACTGTGTGACTAATGGAAATCCTCATTTTGCTCTTGGTTGATAACTCTACAAATACTATTCTATTCTTCTAATTTACATTCTAAAAAAAAGGCTATCATGGATGTATTTTTGGACTTTATAATATTTAAAATCTTATTGTTCAATTTAGAATATTCAATTCTACTTCACTAGATTTTAATCAAAGATTCTTTTCTTTTTTAAGATTTATTTTTATTGTTTTTTGACAGAGAGAGAGACAGAGAGAAGGGGGAGGGCCCAGAGCAGTCTCCATAGTTGACAGCATTAGTTTTCCATATAGTTTCACTCCACAGGTGGGTGCAGGGCTGCGCAGGGCAGGAACTGTGCTGGGAGCCTTGGGCTCCAGCAAGAACTGAACTGGGGGTACACCCCAGTTCAGCATGTGGGTCTGCCTGGGCCAGAGCCGGGATTCGATCCTTGGTCTCTGGGGCTGCAAAGTGAGCACTTAACCTGAGCCATCCCAGCTTCCCCATCAAAGAGTCTTACAGTCTCTTCTTGAAAGCTAATGGGAGATATTAAGAAAATGTATGCTGACCTAAATTGTGGCTTTATGGTAACCGACTTTACTATTTTTTACTGAGATATACTTAATCTACATCATTTTGTTAGTTTGGGGTGTAAAATCAAGTTAATGTACTTTAAATGCATAACTGCTCACTCTATTGTACTCCCTATTATTTATTTAACTGATTTCTTTTCTTACAGTTCAGGAACAGGGTAAAACCCTTTCATCTTAATTAAGCTGCACCAAATCCCAGTTTAACATTCTACAGAAACATTTATCACCAATAAAAAATTATAGATCACTACTTTTACAGTCACTCTATTTATTTTGTATAATTAATAGGTTTAGAATTCTGTTGGCTATATATATATAATTTATATATCTTTGATATGTAAAGTGTACTATATTAAGGCAAAAACTGAAACTATTAATTTATCTGCAAAATTCATGAAATAATCATTTTAGGGGTAAGTTAGCTAACTTGTTTCCATCTTATCAACCCCAGTTCTTCATAGTTTAGAGGAAAATGCAGTAGAGTATATGGTTAGATCTATATAATAACTTTTATGAATCGTGCATTTATGGAATATTATTTCAGCAGAAATAGCAAGAATTTAAGAAAGGAGCTAAAATAAATAGCAAAGCAACTCCCCAAATAAAAATATGATACTATAACTGAAATTTTCAAATGTAAATGTTTTCATTTTATAAGTATTTCTGTTTTTTAATTAAGTAGTGGCTATATGTTTATCCAGATAAGCAAGACTATATGGATGGTTGGTTACCTTTTCATATATCATGAGTCTTTTTAAAAATAACATCATCAGTTTCACAGAGTTTTATAGAGTGGGTATCATTTTTAATATTATCGTTAAAAATATATCACCATTTTAGAAAAGGGATGAGCGAGAGCTGAACTTTTGTCTTATCTTGATCTTTTGTCTAGATCCCACGGTGCGCCTAGCATTATTCAAAAACAATGAAAGTAAAGTTTCTGTTACAAAGTCACCAAAGAAGGCACAACCCAGAAGAGATGATTACTTAGAAGGTATGGTTTAATCACAGATACATAGAATGATAAAAAAAAGAAAAAGATGAAAAAAATGTATTTAAAATACATTTTTTAAATTCATCATATTAAGCAAGATGAGTCAGGCTGAAAAAAATCAAGAACCATATGACTTCACTAATAAATGAAATATAAAACTGAAAGTCACAAAGGCACAAACACTCATTGACACAGGAAATTGTACTTAGTGGTTACCTGAGGGCAAGGGGGAGAGGAGTGAGGAGAAGAGAGAAGGCGTCAAATATATGGTGATGAAAAGAGAACTGACCTGAGTGATGAGAACACAATGCAACACATAGACGATGTAATGTAGAATTTTACACCTAAGCCCTATGTAATTTTTACCAACCAGTGTCACCCCAATATATTTAACAGTTAAAAATAAAATAAAGTAAAATTCTCAATAGTCCTAAAGTACATATAAGAAAATTATGTAGAAAATATAATTAAATAATTATCAAAATATAAATCTTGTAACTAAAATACTAATTTAGTGCATTGATTCTTTATCATAATAGTTTAGCCTTGTACCAATGCTTGTATAAATATGAATTTCTTGTATTTTTTGTGAGTCTTATAATGCTGTATTATCAGTGTTACTACATGTTTTTTAAGTTTACAATGATGAATAATATTAGCCGATATCAATAGAAGTGATCGCATATTGAACTGATATTCTAATATAGTCACTTTACTGCACGTATTAATATACACAAATTATACTAATCTTCAATATTAAACTATGGAATTTAAAATAGTTTACTATAATTGAAGCTTGCCCAACACACTTTTGGGAAGGAGTATTGGCACATTCAAGTGGCCACTTATATTTCTGATTTTAGCATTCAGAAGAATTTTGAAAAACATTAAACAGAAATATTTAATGTATTAGAGCAGTAAACATGATGTAAAACAAGTTTGCCATTTCTTTCTCTGTAATATTAAAGTGATCACAGTTTTACTTATACTTTTGAATTGCAATTTTTAATAGGAAAAAAATGGAAGTCAAATATATTTGAATAGAAGTGAACCATTTTAGAATATTTAAAACATTGTCTTCTATACATTTTAAATCTTTTTTTTAAAGATATATCTTTATTGTTTTTGACAGAGAGAGAGACAGCAAGAGACAGAGAGAAGGGAGAGGGCTCAGAGCAGTCTCCATAGCTGTACATCATTAGTTTTCTACATATAGTTTTTCTTCCACGGGTGGGTGCAGAATGTGCAGGGCAGGAACCAGTCAGGGGACCCCCTGCATGGGAGGCACACCCCTGCTGGGAGCCTCCTACATGGGAAGCATGCCTGGGATGGGAGTTGACCTGGGGGCCTCCCACATGGGAAACTTGCCCCAGTGAGAACTGAATTGCGGGTGCACCCTAGTTCAGCATGTGGGTTCACACAGACCGAGGCTGGGATTCAATCCTTGGACCCTGAGCTGCAAGATGAGCACTCAACCCACTGAACCATCCTGGCATCCCCCATTTCAAATAATTCTTAAACTTTATATGCCACCATAGCTTGATTGAAAGTAAATACATACAGATTTACATTTCTAGTCAGTAATGTCTCAAACTAAAGAAAAAATGATAACCACTAATTTTATACTTTTATAGAGATGTCTTGTAAGTATGTAGGGGTGGAATACATGAGGTCTAGAATTTTCTTTAAAATGTATACCCTGTTTCCCCGAAAATAAGACAGACAGTGTCTTATACCCTGTTTCCCCCAAAATAAGACAGTGTCTTACCCTGTTTCCCCGAAAATAAGACAGTGTCTTATATTAATTTTTGCTCCCAAAGGTGCGCTAGGTCTTATTTTGGGGGGGATGCCTTATACGTATTTCAGCGAGAGGCAAAACTGTAAGAAGGTCTTATTTTTGGGGGATGTCTTACTTTCGGGGAAACACGGTAGCAATAAATATATATATACATAGAAGATAGAAAGCAAGTAGAGCAAATTGTTGAAATTGTTGCATCAATAAATGATGGGCATATGGAGATTTGTTTTACCATTTAATTTTTCAATATTTAAAATTTCATTGAACATTTAAAAAATTAGGTGACCATTGAAGGTATAAAAAAAAAACCAATATTATGTCAAAAACTATTTATGGATTAGTATTTTAATAGAAATAAAATTTGTTTCCAATATAAAATATGGTAGATAAAAGTTTATTCAAGATACTTGTGGGAACACAGTGAATGGTGTACCAAGCAAGAATCAGAAAAGGTTCCCTCAGTGATTAATGTCTGAGATGATGAGAGTTAGCCAAGCGAAGAGATGTTCTGTAACGCACAGGACAGTGCGTTTAATCCGGATTCATTTCCTTGTTATAGTTTTAACTTAACCATTCACTATTATCAAAAAAGAGTAGGAATTCTGCTAAAATCAATATCAGCTACACAGATGTTACCTGTTAAATAGGAGCATGGCTACTTTAGAAAGGAAATGCCCTAGCCTAGAGGAACAATAATTCGGCATTTTTGCCCTTTAAATTAACATGTATGCATTGGTTAGTAACCGATGTCACCCCAATAAATTTAACAATAAAAAATAACATATATCAATAAAATACGTATAAAATATTTAAAATGAATTAGCATGTATTTCAGAATCAGAAAGGAGAAATCTATCTTAACATGTTCTATTGAATTTTCTCTTGTCTTATGGGAAGATATCTTAACATCGAGAATAATATACAGGTGTGTATGATATTCTAGTGATTAATAGTTACTTTAAGGCTTCTTTTTTTAAAAAGTGGGCTTGGCAAAGCAGTTGTACTGGCAAAACATTTTCTCCTTCATTAATATGTTTATTTCTTGTCCCTCTTTTAAGGGGAAAAGAGATAACTTGATAATTGCTGTCCATGTTATTTTTAACTGCTACTCTGGCCTCACCTACCTCCTGGACTCACACTCTAATTTTCTGACTTTCCACAAAGGCCGCTTACCTTCCAAGTTAGCAGCCTGGCTAGCCTCGGCCTCCCAATAGAGGACACATTTTTAAAACAGGTCTTTTGAGATAAAGTGTCCATAGCATAAAATGCACCCATTTTTCTACAATTCAAGAATTTCTATATATCTGTATTTGCACAATCATCACTACAATTTAATTGGAAGAACTTCTTTTTTCTATAAATGATTCTGTGACAATTTTTTTTATAATAGCATTGTCTAATTTTTTAAATTAAAGCTAAGCATACTTTCTTTATTTTATAATATTTCCGATATGAGGTTTCCACGGTCCCTCTTATAAATTCTACTAAAATGCTTTGGTTATTATTCTAAACTTTATCTGGATGTTACCAGCAAGACAGAGATGATATACTCTTGGTTGAGGATAATATATATGCTTAAATTTGAGGAATACATTGTATCAAGTTATGTTCATTGATATAAAGTAAATTATACTGTTTAACAGACTATATTTTACAAAATATCCTTATGTTTTCCATATTCATAAATGTTGACAATTTTTATCTAGCTACCGGCTTTAGACCTTTAACCCAATTAAGGCTGAGGAAACTTTGACCACATCTATTACTGGGTAACTTCATTCTTGCGCATTGTGTCAGATCAATCAGTTATTTCTATGATGCATGATTACCGTAAGTGCCTGAAGACTTTACAGATTCAACAGTGGTTTACTTGATTAATTTGCTTATTTTCAATATTGATGTTATGACAGGTACCTACCTGTCTTAGTTTATCCTGTATTACCCATATCCATCTACTTGGTATTTATTATCTGATCTTGCCTTGGAATTTGATCCTTGATTTATCATTTTCTTGTTTATCACCTTTAATATCTCCTACCAAGATTTATTTGTTTGTTTTTGCTTGTTTGTTTGTTTGTTTGTTTGTTTTAGATGTTCACTTTGGACCCCTGACATTCTCTTCTATAGCTATCATTGGAGAGAGCATAGCTTAATTGATGTAGTGTACACTCTAGAGTTAGTTTGATACAGTTTGAATCTTGATTCCACCATTTATTGACTATATGACCTTGGGGGCATTGTTTAACGTCCTTAATTATCATTATTTTTCACCTGTAAAATTGGGATACTAGTAGTACCTAGTTGTTGGAGATTCTATCTGTGACATGCTTGCAATACACAGTATAAATACACAGTAAATGTTCAAAACTTGTCATCCTTAGTAATGGCCACTAATTTTTAAAGTATAGCTTCATTTATTTTTTCTCTTGTTTGCAATCAGTAGTATTTGTTGCGTTTCTTACTAAGTACTATGCTAGGAGTTTTACTTAAATTCTCTGACTCAATCTTCTCAGAAACTCTGAAAAAAATGTATTATAACTGTCAAGATTTTACAAATAAGGAAACTGGTTTTGAGAGCTTCATCAGTGACTTGTTCAAAGTCATATAGGGAGTATGTGTACAAAGGAAAACGGGGATAATTTCTTTATCAAAGCAAAGCTTAGCAAACATAAAACAAAATGCAGAGTTGAAGACCAAAGGCTCTTAGGTAACCCTGAAATGTATACAAATTTAGAATCAAAGTATTTAAGAAAGAAATAGAGACTAATTATTAAATTAGGCAAAACTCTGGGAGTCTCTTAATCAATCTCTTCTTTTTTTTCTTTCTCCATACATTAAGAAACTGTTTAGTGTCAGCATGGTGATAAAGATCTCATCTGTGCCCAATAACTAGTTTTTACTTCACCTAATATTAATATTATTATGATTACCTAACATAATTACCAAATCTATCAAACTCAAAGTAAAGAGTGACCATATTTTTAATCACCTAATTTAATTTTTAGATACGGGTAGATGAGAACCTTTCTACCTAGCCCAAAAGTTAACACCATATTTTGGTTTCACTTATTCCTCTTGTTTATCTACAAATTTAATGACTTTCCTGCCTTACTCTACTGAAATTCTAAAATATGCAACTCCTAAGGCCAAAGCCAGATCCAGTCTTCTGGCTTTGGTAAAGGAAGGAAGCTAGACAAGCTAGAAAAAATAATAATAATAATGGATCTGTCCCAACAACCTTCTCAAAGAGGAAGTTTTAGTCTAGCTCCTCTATTACCTGGGAAAATGTTAGATTTTAAGGTCTTTTTCTTAATTCTTGGTCTGGTGCTGTCTTCACTAACCTGCTTCTTATTTTTTCTCTTATAAAACTGAACATTTACACATACCATGTATCCATATACATCATAGATTTTGAAATATTTTTATATTACACGTTTAAGTATTGATGACATTAAAAGATCAGTAATTTCTATAATTTTTACTTCAGAGCATTTATAATCAAACCATCTTCTTTGTAGTAATTTTTTTTTGGGGGGGGGTTTACTGTTTATGATTACAAGCATTTTTTTTTCCTCCAGCTTTCTTCTTTTCAATGCCAGCTTAGAGCAGAGGGTCACATTATATAGATTGTTTTAAAATATATCTTGTATTTCCATAGCTGTATAGAGTACTTGCCCATAGTGCCAACATGACTACATACTAGGAGCTAGTAGGATAAATGCTCCAGGGCATATGCAGGCAACCAAAGAACACCTGAAGGCAGGCTCTTAAGAAGAGGTGTTCATAATCATTTCTACTGAATAAGAGTCGATATTAGTCAACTTAGACATGGATATGTCTATTTATAAATATGATTTGTCCATCAATATCTCAGTTTCCAGCAATTACTATACTTTGCATTACTGTTTTTCTGCTAAATTTTGTTTTATGCATCCTCTTAGTGTCCAAGGCCCTTAGCATAGCGCCTAATGCATAACTGATGCTTAAGAATTGTTTTGTAATGAGTAAATAAAAATACAGAGAGCACAATCCTTAAATAGCTTCAAATATAGATGGAGATGCACGTGCTTTCGTATGTCTTGGAGCACGCCGCTTCCTTGGACAAATTGAACTCACTGTCCTGTGCGTTACAGAACATCTCTTCTCTTGGCTAACTCTCATCATCTCAGACATTAATCACTGAGGGAACCTTTTCTGATTCTTGCTTGGTACACCATTCACTGTGTTCCCACAAGTATCCTGAATAAACTTTTATCTACCATATAATGTGATGTAGCATGATAAAATTTAATATTCTTTACTTTTGTCTGTCATTTACCATTTGTGTAAGTCATTTTTCCAAGTACTTTATAACTAATGAAATTCACAAGCATTTGAGGTGGGAAATAAAACAGTATTCTTTGTAGAAACATGAAAATCTGCCTACACTAACAAGGAATTAGAGATCAAGTAGCAAAATTTTATAGTCCAATCTTTGTATAATGTGTGTTTTTTTTATGTTTCAACATGACTAATAAAGAGAAATGGACTTGAGGAAAGCAGCAAAAATACATAAAATTGAAAAGCAAATAGGGAACCAACTTAGATATAGTTGACCATCAGAAACTATATTTTAATTTTTTTAATTTTAATATGGTAACCTTTTATATAACATTGTGACTAAAATGTTTGCATGGCCTCACACGTACTTAGAACAAAAGCTATACTGCCCGTATGTTCCAAGGCCCACCTGACCGTAAATAAATGCTGCAAGACATATTCTTCTTTCTATTTCCTCGAATATGGTAAGCATTTTCTTGACAGCTTTTGTAGTTATCTTTCTGCCTTGAAACTCTGCCCTTTGCACTTTTCACAAAAGGCACTTCTAGTCTGATCAGAGGCTTTTCCTTTCAATAATCCTAAAGGAGCCCTTTCCTCTCTACCCAGCACCCACTACATTTATGGCATTTATCTGCTATAGTCTTATTTATTGATTTAAAATGTTACTTATATGCTGCTCCTACCAATACAGTACAAGTTTTATGAGAGGAGAACCATTAGAGTTTTGTTCACTGTTATATTCTCAGCACCTAGGACAGAGACAGGTACATAGTTGGTACTAAATAAACATTTGAATAGGAAAGAAAATAAATGTATATAACATGCTTACAGTTAAAGGTCCCTACATATATATTAGGCACTGTCATACTATTTGGTAATATAAAGTGTAGAGTTCGTTAAATTTTTTACAAAAAAAAAGATTAGATGGATAGATAGATAGATAGATAGAAAGAAATCTAGATAGATAGATTGTTAGGAACTGTAGTCCAGTGAAGCATAAAGCTATATATATATATATATATATATATATATATATATATATATATATATATATATATATATATATACACACACACACACACATACATACACACACACACAGTTTGTGTACATATGTATGTACATGAGTATATGATATATGTGTATATGGCTAAGTTAAAAATGGAAGAGGATTTTAGAGTTCTTAATAGTTTTTTTAAATGAACCAAAATATGTATCCTGTGGGATTTTATTGGCTTATTTTTTTAATTAAAAAATAAAAGACTTCCCCTCCTGATAAAAGAGGTCTGTATAATTCAGACCAGCCTTCCTGCAGAGAACAACTACAAAAGTTGGAAATTTTATATTTAAAAAAATCTACTTTAAGTCATTGAAAAACTAACAACTAAGTAAGGAATTATGGGTAAAGAAGGAAATCTAGAGAGCTAAGAAGCTGAGCAAAGCTTTTGATAATGCCACCAGTCTAGGTAAACTGGAAATATACTTCCTATTAGCCTTTTGCTGAGAGTAAATATAAAAAATCTAAACAAAGAAAAAGATAGCAAGCTTCAAGTTATTGTTATAATTCTTCCTATACAATAGTTAGCACACAATTAAAAATAGTCACAGAAGGAGATGAGACAATATCAGCCATCGTTGAAAACCACAAAAAGACAATAGAAATAGAGCAACAAGATTTCAGATAAGAGAGAATTGAAAGAAAACACATATGATAAATTCAGAGATGTGAAAGAGTGAGTATCTCAACAAGATATGAAGCCTATATAACTTAAAAGCAAAACAACTGCAATTAAGAAGTCAGTAGATGGATTTAACTACAATACTGAAGAGAGGATTATGGGTCAGAAAAATAGCTCAGACAGGAATATTCAAATTGCAGACTGAAATGAAAGAGAATAAACAGAAAACAAAAGAAGAGACATGGAATACAATGGAAATGTCTAACACACTTGTAATTTACAGACCAAGAAAGAGAGGTGAAAGAGCAGAAGTAATATTTGAAGTTAATTGTTGAAAATTTATGGAAAGCAAAGAAAAAACCTCAAGTTATGGATTCAAGAATCTCCATAAACCATAAAGAAAATATGTACAATGTAAACCATACAATAACACATCATCTTAAAATTTCTAAATACCAAACATAAGAGAAAAATTTTAATAAGAGCCCAAGGGGAATAAAGTATATTATCTTCAAAGAAGCAATAATAATAAAGCTGACTTCTTAATGGAAACCATGAAAGCCAGAAGACCATTGTTTTTTATTGTGTCCGCCAACACAAGTATTCGGTTGAAGCCATAAACCTTGATGTGACTATATTTGAAGGTAGGACTTCATTTATTTATTTATTTTTAATTGTTTTTTGACAGAGAAAGAAAGAGAGAGAGAGAGATACAGAGACAGAGAGAGAACTGAACTGGGGGAGCTCCCAGTTCAGCACATGGTTCCGCATGGGCTGGGGCTGGGATTCGATCCTCGGTCCCTGGCAATGCAAAGTGAGCACTTAACCCACTGAGCCATCCCGGCTTCCCCGAAGGTAGGACTTTAAAGGAGATGCTTAAGGTTAAATGAGATCAGGTGAGTGTGGCCCTGATTCCATAGGCCTGGTATCTTTATAAGAAGAGGAGGAGACACCAGAAATGCAGGCTCACGCAGGGAAAAGGCCATGTGAGGACACACAGAGCCGGTGGCCATCTGCAGGCCAAAGAGAGAGGCCTCAGGAGAAACTAAACTTGCTAGCACCTTGAGCTCAGACGTTCAGCCTCCAGAACTATGAGGAAATAAGTTTATGTTGTTTAAGTACCCAGTTTGTGGTGTTTTCTTATGGTAACCCCAGCTGACGAATACACAATGTAGGGATATATTCAGAGTGCTAAAGCAAGAGTCTCCAACCCTTTGTCTTCCCTGGGCCGGATTGGAAGATCAATTGTCTTGGACCACACATAAAATACACTAACACTAATGATAGCTGATGAGCTTTAGAAAAAATTACAAAAAAATTTTATGAGGTTTACTAATTTGTGTCAGGCCACATTCAGAGCTGTCCTGGGCGGCATGTGGTCCACTGCTCTTGGGTTGTACAGGCTTGTGCTAAAGAAAATAAGCTCCATCATGAAAGTGTTCAGCAGATCTTTTTTCTTCAAAAATAAAAGAAAGGTACTCCGAGTTCCCCACATTCTGTTTCTCTGTACAGCCACAAAGAAGAGGATCCCTGAATTCCCAAGCCAAAGTTTCACAGAGAAAGTTGGGGGAAGATGAGTGATTCCAGGAGCAGCCCAGAGTACCCTTCCTTTAGCCATGTCGTCCGTTGCTCCTGAAAGATACCTCTCTCCACCTCTATCAGATGCCTGCATACTGGCTACCTAGGCTACTTTCTACATTTCAAGAGCAGCCAATCATCCTATCAGGGTCTTGGAGAATTGTTATAGAACTTTATATAAAGTTTATCATCAACAGCATTAGTCTTCTAAAGATGGCCAGATGGGATAATGAAGTAACAACAGATTTGGACTGAGCCGACTTTAGGTTTGAAACTTGTACAGACACTCTTAGCTGTTTGATCCATGTCTTAGTTCTCTTAGCTGTTATTGGTGACACCAATTTTCTTACACTATTTTGAAAATAAATTGATAATTTAAGAGCACCCAGATAAAGATGGTAGATATGAAAACCCTCACTAAGACGTAGTGGAGATATTGTTAAGATATGTACATAGTAACAAATATGGAAATGTTAGGAAGGCACTACAGCAATAGAATTTTTTTTTTTTATGGTCTAGAAAATAAAAATAAGAGGAATAATGACAAAGCAAAAGTTTAAACCAGCAATGAAATATGGGAACTATCTTAGACTCAGAGTTTCAGAAATTGTTAGTGTTAGGACCCCTAAAAGTGGGTGAGGAAGGAATTAAAATACATCAGTCTGGGATACTCTTAACAAAATTTTTGAACTTAATTCTTTAGATAGGATAAAAGAGTCTCTGCATTCAGGAAGACCAGGCTTATTGAGAATCTTGGCCCCTTGCTAAAACTAAGAAGAATGAGTATAAATATACACAATAAATGTTACGGTCTTAAGTGGTTCTTCTGCTCACCTCTCAGAATGCTGATCATGTTTTTTAATCAACCTGAGCGGCCATGACAAAATACCCTATACAGGGTGGTTTAGAAAACAGAAATTAATTGCTCACATTTTGCGGGGATTGAAAAGTCCAAGATCAAGCTGCCAGCTGATTCAGTTCCTGGTGAGAGCTTTCTTTAAGGCTTAGAGGTGGCCGTTGTCATGGTGTACACATGTGGCCTTTTCTAGGTGCCTGCACAGGTAAAGAGATATCTCTCTTCTTCTCTTTAAAGTGTTCTTAATCCCACCATGAGGACCGCACCCTGATGGACTAATCTAACCTGGATTACATCCCAAAGATTTTATCTTTAGACATGATATTGGACGTTAGAGTTTCAACATAGGAATTTTAGGGAGACACGAACATTTGGTTTATAGCATCATGCCTTTAACCACCAGGAAAGAGATTAGAACAATCTTGTTGGAGAATCCTGTCAGTCCAAGAAGAAGTGTCTAAATATTGACATCAAATATTGATATTTCCAATATAGAACTCAGGTTAGGGCACCTTAATGTACCGCTCTCAGTTGATAGGCCTCACCAGCTTGTGTGGTTCCCTATCAGCTTTATAGACCACAGCTTTAAAACGTAATTACACAAATGAGGATTCTTAATAGGCTGTCCAGCCATACTGTTTTTTTGTTTTGTCTTATTTTATTGTTTTGAGAGAAGGTAAGAGAGAGAGAGAAGAGGGGAGGGCCCAGAGCAGTCTCCATAGTTGTACATCATTAGTTGTGACATAGTTTTGTTCCACACAGGTGGATGTGGGGCCGTGAGGGGCAAGAACAAAACCAAGGGCCTCTGACATGGGAACCAAGAACTTTCACAATGGAGACATTGCAGAGGTTACCAGTTGCACGGGCTGGGGCCAGTAGTTAAACCCCAGACCATTCAACTGCAAGAGAAGTGCTCAACTACTGAGCTATCCCGACATCCTCCAGATGTACTGTTTTAAGTGAGACAGAAAACAGTGGCACAGTCCTGCTTCAAACAGTACATGTATGGTCAGCTTAATCTCACTTGGCTCAATTCAAGGTGTCAGTAGGCTGCCCATATGTACCATTTGAAATGGGACAGTACCATTGTTTTCTGTCCCATTTCAAATGGTATATCTGGTCAGCCTAATTTCTTAAACATCTAACAGAAACCAATTACATGAAAGATATATTACAAAAAGAAAAAAGTAGCAAACATAATAATGTGAAAGACACTAACTCTACCAGGTGAAAAATTCTTTAAAAATACCATGAATATTTTTGTAGACATAAGAAAATATTTCATTCATGAAATACAAAGGAGGGAGGTTAGCAAACCAAAAGCCTTTTTGAAAGTTATCATATACCATTATAACAGAAATGAAAACTTTGGCAGGAGATAAAGTTAGAAGATAGTATTAAAGAAATTTCCCAGAAACTGGAGCAAAACTATGAAGTAATGGAAAACATGAGAGAAAAGAAAGAGAAGAGACTTAGTTGAGGAGGTTTAACCCTTAGTCAATAATAGAATATCCAGAAATACAGAACATAACAACAAATAGATTGAAGAGAATTATCAGAAATATATTCCAAAAATTTCCAAAGCTAAAGGATACCAGCTTCCAGATCATTAGGACCCGTTAAAAATAGGGAAAATGAATGAAAATTAACTCATCATTTTAGCACAACTTAGAAAAATGTCATAGAACCAGGGGCAATGAAAAGAGCCTAAAAGTATTTCCAGAAAGAAAGACAAAATAAACAGACCACTTGCAATGGATCAGTTATCCAAAAGGCATTGAATTTTCCAACATTAATCTTAGAACCAAGAAGATAAATAGAACAGTATATTCAACATCTTTAGGAACAGATATTTCAACCTACAATTCTACAAACAGGCAAACTATTAATAACATTTAAAAATATAAACATATACCAAGTCTTCATTTATCTCCCTTATAACCTTGCTCAGGAAACTATGAGACAATCTATTCTGGAAAAAAAAAAAAAGGTAAACTTTGAAAAAGGAACATTTGACATATAACAAGGAAAAGAGACAACAGAATCTCAACAATGGTGGTGAAGGGAGATCTCAAGGTAACAGCTCATGGGGGCTTCCAGTCTTAACACTGTGACAGAAGAGGTCATTAGCAATCTCCCTAAGAGGACAGATAATCTTTCTGACTGTCTCATGGGCTGAAACACATTTGATAGGAGTTATACTCTTTAGGAAGAGTGTACTAGGCTGAGCAATAGATATGTGTATAGAATATTACTGCATGGACATATAGTACACATACCCTGCTAATAGAATTTGGAGACTAATAATGGTAGTGCATCGAAAACTAACTAAATGTAAAAGGTGAGAGAACCAAAAGTGAAAACACGTTATACAAGAAAGGAAATGTGATTTGTGGAACACAATAGGCCTCACACAGCACTAAACTTACTGAGCTTTAAGGATGAACAAAGGAGAGATCACACAGCGTGCTCAGCATAGTGAGGATATTGTGATGCCTGGTCATGGCATCTGGTATCCTGATCATTCTTACTAAAGAAATGTTGGGCATGAGAGATAAGGCCACGGACATGTCCAGGGGTCTCCAAACTGTGTCCTGCGGGACAGATGCGGCCCACGAGGCCCTCTCATCCAACCCGTGGAGACCTTTTTATCTACGGAAAAAAATTATGGAAATTTATGTGTATCCTGCCAAGATCAGCCGATTCTTTTTTTATTTGGACCTCGAGTATGTAGTCGGCCCCCAAACTGCTGTTTGATAGTTAATGTGGCCCGTGGGCTGAAAAGTTTGGAGACCCCTGAATTGTAGACAATCTCAGTTCCAGGAAGCCATCAGCTCTGGAACTCCCTGCAGCATTTATAATCAGATCATTGTATAGTCTCCTCAGACACATGACTAACTACAAACCAAGTCCACTTAGGAGTGTATAACTAGCTTCCATTTTCTGATTCACTTGCATTTCATCAGCATCAATGACTGTTGCCCAGTACGTAAACAAAACAATGAGGTACATATTTTTGGTCTGGTCCAGCTGTAGTCTCATTGATCTTGGATTCAGAATAGGTTAAATTTCTAACAATTTCTTGACTTGAGAATCAAATCCTCATACCTCCCTTCAGCTGGCAGAAAACCATAGAACAAGCTATTAAATTTTCCCTTTCAGTACTCTATACATCTCAATTGTAAATGATATTTGCATAGG
Source organism: Craseonycteris thonglongyai (assembly GCA_004027555.1). Lineage (NCBI taxonomy): Eukaryota > Metazoa > Chordata > Mammalia > Chiroptera > Craseonycteridae > Craseonycteris > Craseonycteris thonglongyai. Next base: position 36,466 of record PVKE010012747.1, read on the forward strand.
CATAAATTGTCTAGGAAATGGGAAGAGGAGGTACACACATGTATTGTAGAGGTGTTGGGAAAGGGCAAAATCTTTATCTTTAATATTGTGAAGTCAGATACTATAAAAATAAAGACATTAAGGTATATGTGGGCAATAGTAGAAGCAATGACTACTTCGGCTGAATGTGGTTGCCTTTAAGAGTGTAAATTGCAATGTTTAACTCACTTCTCACCTGCTAAATGAGAAGAATAATGCCCATCCCATAGAGTAGCTGTGACAAGTGAAATCATTGCTTAGTACAGTGCACAGTATTTTGCAGTAATCATTATTTTTATTTTCATTCCCATTCCAAATTCAATATAACTTTCTCTCTTAGTAAATGGTATCGCATTTCCTTTCCAAAGCTAAACTTTTCGTCTTTGCTTGCATTAGTATTCTGCTGCCTGATCTCATGCTGTTTTACTTGGTTAGATTTTTTCTCCTTTGTTTCTTAAATTTCTGTCCCTATTGTATGCACTAACTTTTAAAATCAACATATGAATGAACACTATCTCTGCCATTGAAAATGTGATCACATCTTTTCAAGCTACTACTAACCTATCTCTCTTTTTTCTCAAGCTCCTTAGGCAGTCTAATTGGTGTCTTTATTCTATACCTTCTGTTCCTTCTTGTTTTTGATACCTTCAAAATTAATTTTTTGGGGAAGCCAGGATGGCTCAGTGGGTTAAGCGCTCCCTTTGCAGCCCTGGGGACTGAGGATCAAGTCCCAGCCCCGACCCGTGCGGACCCATGTACTGAACTGGGGAGTGCCCCCAATTTGGTTCTCACCAAGGTGAGACCCTGGCCCATTTCCTGCCCTTTGCAGCCCCGCGCCCACCTCTGGAATAGAACTATGTGGAAAAACCGATGATGTGCAACTATGGAGACTGCTCTTGGCCCTCCCTCTTTTCTCTGTCTCTCTCTGTCAAAAACAATAAAAATAAATAAAATAATAATAATAATTTTGAGCTTCCATTTTTCTTGAGACTGAAGGCACCACTGCAAAAACAGTTCCTGCTTTAGGACTCAGCCTAATGAGAAGCAAACTACCGTATTTTCCAGCGTATAAGATGACTTTTGAAATGAAAAAAGTCAACCGAAAACCGGGGGTCGTCTTATACGCCGAGTACATCCCGAAAAATGTCTCGATATGCCGCTAAACGAATTTTCCAACTCGATCCCGAAAATCGTCTGGATATGCCGCTAAACGAATTTTCCAACTCGATCCCGCACCAATCACTGCAAGGCTGCT